>JALLPI010000386.1:0-21240 GCA_036939935.1 Cyclotella atomus | reverse complement strand
TAGTAGATAGGAACTGGTAGAAAAAAGGTGGATTTTACACTAGTGGAAAAAAATTGCGAGGCGATGAGAGAAGAGGGAAGTGGGGCGAAGACAACTTGAACTTAGCTTCAACATCACCAACCATATTCAACTTTCAACTCCCCTGCGACCTCGAGACCTCTCCACTCTATTTTTCCTTTCCTCGTGCTCACCACAACCACACACAAACCACAAACAACAACAGCACCAAACAGAAGTCTTTCTAGCATGGACGAGAACGAGCTGCCGCTATCCTCCATCGGTGTCAATGGCGGCGAAGGCAAATACTCCCCCAGAAAGCTGGGTTCCATGACATTAGGGGATGGCAGCTTTGAGGCTTTGATGAAGGAGAGATCCAAGGTAAGTTTTATTAGTTGCCCTCTACATATTGACTCACATCATTACTTCTTGTAGGAAACACTTAGCAAGTGAGTTCTCACATCTTGTGTGCCTCATTTAAAGGAACGAAAAGAGAAGGAAGAAAAATCCCTGGCCCAAATCAAAATCCAACTCCAAGCCGCAGAACGAGCTTTAACAACCGAAACTCAACGTCGCGTCCAATCCACACACGCTATCCGATTGGCATGTACTCAAAAGATTCAAGAAATGGAAAGTCACTTTGAACGTATATTAGATGAACGTAGCTTGAGGATGGAAGAGAGGTTGGCTACCGTACAGGGTAAAATGGAGGAATTGACGTTACGATTCGAGGAAGAAAAGGATCGAGTACCGAAAGAAATGGAGGCCAGGGGGAAAGAATTGGTGGAGATGATGGAATCGTTTAAAGCGGAGTTGGCTCAAGAAAGGACAGATAGATTGAGTAGAGAGGGGAGGATACTGAAGCAGATGGATGATCATGCAAAGTACATCACGGGGGCTATTGAAGCAGAATCGGTACTGAGGGAGGATGTCTCCAAAGAGTTGATGGAGAGAATAGCAGAGAATGAAAAGTACAGAGCTCGAAGCGAGCATGAGCTGCAGATGAGGGTGCAGAGTGAAATGGCCGAGTTGAGAGAGATGATTGAGAAAGAGAAGCAGGAACGAGCTGCGAGTGACAGACAGTTGACTCAACGGGTGGATCATTTTACCCAGGATGTTGAGAGGTCTTTGTATTTACTAACTGATTAAACTACTTACATTAAGTTATGCTCCAGACTTTCAAGTTCAGTAAGCCATTCTGATTCACGGTCTACCTTTTCTTGCTGCTCTTCATTCAATACCTTGCCGGTGGCTTCAAGGTCCTTCAGCTTCCCTATTGCTTTGAGATTTTTCAATAGCTTCTTTCTTCTCCGTTTGGCCTCTCTTACCGCGTCTTCATCTGTGACTGTAGTCGACTTTACCACTACCTGTGGCTGGGATGTTTGTTCATCTATTGATGCATTTTCTACAAGTGCAATCAGCCTGTCTGATTCGTTGATGTCTTGATCAATTGTTGTACCTTTCACCAATGCAATCAATCTATCCGCTTCAGATAAGTCAAGTTCATCTTCATATACCGGATCTACAAAGTCTTCTGCATGCTCTTCATTGTCCAAATCAATAGCTGCATCATCTATTGCGAATTCAACAATGGAACCGTGTTTCAACAAATGGTTCTGTTCTGAGTCAACAGCATCTGGATATGCTTCCTCAAGCACCTCTTCATCTTCATAAACTCCAACAACAGGAAGTGAAGGAGCAGCAAATTCTTTTAGCTTCTCCACATCCTCTTTCTTTTTGACACTAGTAGTCAATTGACCACAACCTGCATCAATATCAATACCACGTCTCATTCGTGGAGTTGCACTGATACCAAACTCATTCTCGAGCACTTCTACAAACCCAGCTACATTCTTTCTGCCTGCAGGGCCTCCACCATACCCGCCAGTTGGATTGAGTGGAATCAAGTTGACGTGTGCCATATCTGGTCTGATGTCATGTTTTCGAAGTAGCTTTCCCAAAGATCTCGCTACATCCTTAGAATCGTTCTCTCCTTCAATCAATGCCCACTCGAACGTTACTCGTTGTTTCCTAACTTGAATAAATTCTCGGATTGCAGTCATGAGTTCATCAAGTCCACCATATCTTCTATTTGCAGGAAGTAAAGCCGTCCTTTCATCATCAGTAGCACAATGCAGAGATAGCGCCAGCCTGACATTCAACTCCTCATTCATCAACTTCCTGATATTTGGAACTACGCCCACTGTAGAAATGGTGATCCTTCTAGCACCAATACCCAAATCAGTATTCATCCTTCGAATAGCTGCCAAAACATTCTTGTAGTTAGCCAACGGCTCGCCCATACCCATCATGACAACATTTGACAATCTCTCTCCCTCTCCCTTCAACTCATTTGCAAAAGTGGCAACCTGTTCAAAGATCTCATCCGAAGTCAATTGTCTCGCAAAGCCCATCTGTCCCGTGGCGCAAAAGACACATCCCATGGCGCATCCAGCCTGTGAGGAGATACAAGCGGTGCGCCGTCCATCTTCATAAGGCATTAGTACCGATTCAATCATTTGGCCATCGTGCAATTTGTACGCTCTCTTCTTTGTACCGTCGTTACTAATCTGTTCAACCTCGAGATGAAGTGAACCGATGGTTGTACGTTCTTTTAGGATATCACGCAGTTTTAATGGAAGGTCGGACATTTGATCAATATCTTTGACGCCTTGGGAGAAGATCCAGTTGTGTATTTGTCTGGCGCGGAAGGCGGGATAGCTCCATGATTTCAGAAGTGTTTCCAATTCTTCCAGTGGAATGGTCAAGAGGTTCACTTTGAAGAGTTCTTGTGATTCATAGTTGAGTGATGGCTCGTCGATTGGTTGAGATGTTACAGGTCTACACGTTGATGGCCGTCTAATATGTGAGTTGTATGTTCGTTCCGTTCGGTGAGCAGCCGCATTAAAAGTTTGGAACGGAACTATAAAAGCCGGTGACCGTCTGCCATTTCTTAGTGTCTCGCCTATGGCTCGTGATAGAATCATCACTGTCGACATAGCGATGATTGCCATCATGATTTGGAATGAGAGGGAGGAAGTGTTGTTGGTTTCAAAAGTACCTTTTGAGTTTGTCCCCCATAAACTGTTTTTTACTAGCAAAACTATGGAAAGACAGGTAAGACTAAAAATTGGGGCCACTCTCCACTCTCCTCTTCCTCCTACCCTGCCTCCCTTTCCGTTGCTAGCTCTTCTCTCTTCTCTCTCTTCGCTTTCTTCCGAAGTATGCAACCTCCAGCAGCAGCAGCAGCAGCAGCAGTCGTCAAGCTGATACCCCTAGCACCGCCCGCATCGGCAGCGACGACAAGGAATCGCACAAATCACGCACAAGACAATAAATTCAACTGGCCAGCGTGGCTTTCACCGAAGCTCTCAAAACCAAGTCGATTGAACCGAAGGCACACGGATAAGGATGTCGATTCACCTACTGGGCGAAGACCAAGGACAACCAGTTTCGACGGTGACCGACTATTATCGCCCAGAGACAATCCAATGTTAATCATACCATCCCATAGTGATCAGGCATATGATACACCTCGTCAAACACATGCACCTACCAAGAAGGATCCACAATCATCACTACTAACTGCATTTTTGCTTAGTTTAGATGAACTTCTTCCAGAATACTGCAACCACCTTTTGTCGGCTGCTGATATGGGGCAATCTAATGGAGCTTCTAAGGCAATTGCAGTTCTAGAGAGGGGCTCGCACAAGTTATGTCAAGTAGGTGCAAAGAACAGAGAAAGCCCTCGATTCCGCAGCCTCACATACGGTTCAATGAGAGGATCAGATGCGTCTCAGTCACGCAGTCCTACATTTTCATCTTCTCAATTCTTGAAACAACTGTCAACTGGAAGTCCGGTGAAGGATCTGCGACAGAGTCAGGCTTATGACCATTTACAGCATATCCTTTCGCCATCAATACTTCGTAGATCAACACAGGAGAGTACTGGTAGCAACAACACATGCAGATCTGAACCCTCTTCACCATCCTATTTTGATAAAGGTATGAGTAAAACTACAGCCAATGAGTGGGAAAGGTTCGTTTCACCGTTTCTAATGTTGGCAGCTGCCGAAGTACTCTACGGACGGATGGAACATGTGATTGACCCTCTTTC
Organism: Cyclotella atomus; assembly: GCA_036939935.1. Lineage (NCBI taxonomy): Eukaryota > Bacillariophyta > Thalassiosirophyceae > Thalassiosirales > Thalassiosiraceae > Cyclotella > Cyclotella atomus. Next base: position 17,126 of record JALLPI010000386.1, on the reverse strand, counting down.
AGAATCTGAATTTGAAGTGAAGAATAGACCAGAAACCAAGTCAATCTCTCCTGATGGAGACCTGGCCGCTTCATATTTGCCAGTGTTTAGAGTGCCTTTTCTTGACTGTCTCAACAATACAACGGAAGAAAAGGCAGGCCCTGTCGCAGTTATTTCAAACACAGCGAGAAAGTCACCAATTGTCTCATTTGCATCAAGAAATGAATCTCCGACGAGAAAAAGGGCAGCATCTAAAGACTTTGAAGGTACTTCCTCAAAACGTGGTTCGACGAGGCTTGTTGCAATATACCAACAGGTACGCCTAGACCTGGTGATTGTTGGCGAATACCTATGCGACCCTGTGCTTGGTAGTCACGCTGTGGAAAGCAGTAGCAGTCCGCTGAAAAATGCAATGCCTCCTCTTCCATACCAAGATGAAGAACCAGTCAATCAGCTGAAGCCAAAGATCTCCAATAATGTTTATGATGGCGGCGCTAAAGACACCGCGGAAACTGATGAACGTCGCATAGCAGCATTATCACTTAGAGATACTCTGAGCAATCTGATTTCTTTTATCGATTCAAGATGCAGTTTGATAAAGATTCACGCTGAAATGTGTTCGCGGAATCAACCTGCCAGCATCTGGAGTACTGTGGCCAAGAGATGTGAAGAAGTTTCAGTTCCCAGTCGGTCAATGGCTAGATGTGAAAAAGAAGCCAAGGCATTGAAACTCGTTTTGGATATTGTGCATCACATGCAGAGTTTTGAGTAAGTGCATCCAGGTATATTGTTTGAATGTATGCCTTTTCGTGTATATCTCATTGATGTGTGGTGATGATGATGATGATGATGATGATGATGATTCAAAGCTTTTTTCAGTGCACTTTGAGCATAAGAAGACTATTTGTCCTTCTTGGCCCGTCTCCAAATGATGACCGAGATTTTCTCCCCATGATGTGGATACGAACCACCTTTGCCAGGATTCTTTCCTTAGTTCAAGTAATGTTTTCTGAAGCAGAATTGTTGGGAGGATTTACGCCACAACCGAACCAACAGCTATCAAGAACGCTTTCGAATAAGAAGACAAATCACAAACGAGAAGGATCAACAAATGCTGCTCCCAGGATGCTGAACTTTGATGCATTATCATCAGAGCTGGTTGCCTCGAGTCGATCTGCAGTTGCAGTCGCACGTAAATCGCAGGACAACTCCTGGATGGCAGTATTCATTAAGGGATCAAGTAACAACAAATCTGATCAATGTTCCGAATTGGCTTGGCCATTAGATATATGGCATCAAATTGAAAAGGGCGTAGTTAACCACTACGAAGGCATGGATTCAAACCATAGATCGAACCGTTCCACTTATGAGGTCAACTGCAGCAACACTGACCTAGAAGCTAGTGTGAAGAGCAGCAATCAAGCAATATCTTTAATGAGAAAGAAACAAGCATTAAATGATCTTGGGCCAAAGGCTACTTGTCATGTTGCTGCAGTATCAGACACAGTTTGTTTAATTGTCATAAAAGGGCCAGAAGGTGGAAGAAAGCAAAAGATTTCAGACGAAGACATCACGAGATTCCTTGAAACTGCTACACCTCTGCTTGTATCAACAAATGTTTTTGGTATAGACGTTGTATTAAGTGCCAAATCATTGATGAGAAAAAACAGCGCGAAAGCACATAGAGGTATGGATACTCTGAAGTACAACTCACTTTGGGATGGGCTATGGTCTGAAGACAAACAAAAACAAATGAAGATTTTGAATGCGTTGGGCTTGCGGAAGAGCAAAAATAGTCCAATTATAGCGCCATTAAAGAGTCCTTATGCGAAAGATCTAAGGCGGCGGCGTCGGAAGAAGAAGGCAACACTTAACCATGGCCATCTCGCCTTATTCTTAGGAAGCGATCTGAGCCAGATCATGTAAAGTTCAGTTTGATTCCACAAAGAAGAGTTGGTCGATGGTGGATAATGTACATCTATTTTCGTGTCTATCATAATATGGTAACCGTGGTTCAAACACAGCGATGCTCTACAGGTGTTGTTTTGTCATTTCCACCATTAACCACTCGTTTTGTAATAATTCGCCCCAGCAGCCAGGTGTTTGATCAAAAGGGTTGTCACAAATGCAAGATGGTACATTTCTGCAGTAATCGCAAACACCTTTACCTGAGCAATCACTTGGGCAAACTAGATGAGGGCATATCACTGCCAATCTGGGACAAATGATTGAATAATCACCCAGGTCAACTTCCTGGCTTTCGTAGTCGCATTGGTGAACCTTTCCATCAATAACAATGTCTATCTTTGAGTCCACGGCATTGCAGTACGACTGCAGACACACCGAAGTTGGTGTATTTGTGTTGAAACAGCGACTGTTTGGTGAAAAAACCTCTCCTTTCATTTGACCATCTTGTGAGGTATCAAAGCAAGAAATGATGTTCTCTGTTCTCATTGGACACTGGTTATTAGCTTCAGCATTCCCTTTGATTACGCTGATACCTCCTTTGGCATCCTTCTGAAGTAATACTTCGCAGTCTGCTTTATGATTGTGCGTGTAGTCACAACTTGACGGCTTGCGGTCAAACATTACTTCGCCTTCAACAAAATCTCCACAATATATATCATCACTATAGTCTGGAACAGAGTATGATTTGCCAACACATTCGCCTTCGACAAATCCACAGCCAGCACCTCGTCCAAAAAGAGGCACCGTTGCGGTTGAAAAGTCTGCTTTGTACCAAGAAGAGTCCTCAAACAAAGCGAGTGTCAATGGACTCAGGGAATAAGCCATGTCTGCAGAAGAACCTAATATTGATAAATTTTCATCAAAATGATATCTGGTATCTAGTGATTCTCCAAAACATGATGTTGGTTCTCGATCAAGACGTGCCCCAGAGAGTGTTTGGCAATCGAAATGATTACGAACAACTTGACGAACAGTTGGTGAAGTTATCAAGAAAGATGGGCTGTTTTTACTTGCTCTTCCGTGATCATCACTCTCAGCAGTTGACAACAAAATATTTGGCACAGATACCTCCTTTGTTTCCCCATCAACACAAGTGACCTTCTTCTTCGTTGCACCCCACGCTTTTCCTGTTTCGGGGTTGATGTAATGCTGAAATAGAGATGTACTTAATCCAAGGATTTTGCCAACTTGTACGGTCAGAGAGGTACTTAGTCGAAGAGTCTCATTCTCTGTAACTTCCCCACGTGATGTCGTCGCTATTGCATCAATACAGATGACTAAGTTCCCAATAAATGGACGAAGGTGTTGATCAAAGGAGCATACACTGGCGTATGAAGTAATCCCATCTGTGCATTGAGCTCCATCTAAAGTAACATAGATTAGCGTGTCGGCATCTGGCACGCCTTCACTTAGGTGGTGTTTTGGAAACGGGGCTTCACCGCACTTGTCCATGCGTGATGATCCAGAGACAGGGAATATGTTATCTATTGATGGCACCACACTAAGAGCACCGGCGTAGAGAGCAGCAATAGAAGGAATAATATATCCAGAGATTGCTTCAATCTTAGCGACAGCCGCTGCCATTTCAGCGTCGCGAGCGTCACTGATGCGAGATGCTACTTTGTTTGGATAATCAAGAAGATCGGCAGTGTCAAATTTAATTCTCAATGGTCTGTAACTGTCGTCGTCTTCATTTCTTGCAGCGTCAAGAGGATGCTTGTCACCGTAGTTCACTACTGTTCTATGAAATCTCGAAGTTTCAGAAGTCATGTCAGGTACGAACAGCGGCATCTCCTTAATCTCGAACTTATTGTGGCGAGTGTGGTACTTTGGAATATTAATGGGAATTGAAGATGTCAACCAAGAGTCGCGAAGAGAGTGATGATCTATGAGACCAGTACGTGCTTGAAGGAAGGATTGATGAAGGTTACGAGGGCGGGAGGTTGCTGATGCTGAAAACCCCCTCGATGAAGGGTCAGGAGAGGCTCCATCCCATGTTTCCGACGTAGTTCTTTGTCTGGGGACAATGGTAGGCAGCCATGGTTCGCACAGCTTTGCAGGCAGCTGCGCCTGCTGTTGAGAGTCAAGGGCTTCCAATAAACTAGCACGCTCATCTGCGTCCATATCTGTTTGATAAAGCGAATCCAATGATTCAACACCGAGATTTCTCCTCCTAGACCCGCCACCAATAATTTCATCATCATCAGCCGAGAGGCTCGAGCCATCAACATTGTCATCGGTCTCGCTTGACGTTGCCGTTTCGTGCTCTCTTGACTTGAACAGATCAACGTACCAGGGGTAGACGACTGTTGGTGCTTCGGTGGGTTTATCTGAGCTGAAATCCATGGAGATTGTAGGAGACATAGTCGGGGCTGTAGTAGTTGAGCAAATGGGATCATTCCCATCGATTAATTCTGGCGGGTGGCAACTGCAACGAGATGTAAAAAGCAGTTCGTGAGTAACAATAGCCCGAATGGTATTGCGAAATCAGAACGAACTCACCTCTCAAACAGAGGTCTCCAAATGCAACCCACACCTGCTTCTTCACAGTCAGTCTCTGTCTCATATGCCATGCAGTTACAGTCCGAATCAGTACTGTTATCCATCAGAGTCATGCCAAAACGCTTCGCTAACTCATCTTCGGACATTCCATCAAGCTTTTCTTCTTTGGCAAAGATCTTGATGAATGCTGGTCTGGCACCGTATAGGGATCGATCGGTCATTTTGTAAATGTTATCTTTGCCCTTGCTGATGAGCCAGGCATAATATGCCGTACCAGTAGGGCCAGGCGGACCAATAATTTTCTTACGAAACATGAGACGCCGCTGTTGGTTCATGTACAAGTCTTCACCTTCCTCTCCATTTAATTCTTTCCAGTCGGCGCAGAATTGGTCTCTCAGCTTGGTGTTGAATAGCATGTCCATGTCTTGAACTACTTTATCATGACCTGGGTTGAATCGCTGAGCAAGATTCACTGTCTCCTTACAGTACGGGTACTTGAAGCAAAAGGGGAACGTGGCTGGAGTGAATGGGATGATTGGTTTAAAGTCGCCGGGAGTAAACATGAGATCGACATGGCGAGCCACATGATGGTATGAGTTTGTCATCATAAACCATTCTGTCTTGACATCTGCCTCACAGAGATCCATGAAATCAGGAGCACCGCGGTGCTGAGTTCGGACAGGCACAGTAGTCATCTCATCATAATCATCGTGCATCATTGCTGCGGGAGGCACCATAACGACAAGCTCTGAGAAAGGATGGTCTTTATTATCCAAGTTCTTGATAAGGTGAAGTGAACGGTCAAAGAACCATTCCGAAACAACCAAAGTCACATCTATCTTGGATGGGTCCCACGGAGAGTACAGCTTGGCACCATGGATAATGTATTCTGGACCAAGATGTCGTGGAATCAAGTTGGTAGCTGCGTAGTTGTGGATCACTTTTGTGTACTTGAATGGGTCTTCCTTCTCCCAAATCTGAGCCCACTTGTAGAACATGTCAGTGTTATTGGACAGTGTGATGTTTTCTCCCTGAAGAAAGTTACGAAGACAGCTATTAGATGATTATTCAAAGCACAAATTAGAGTATAAATGGGCAACGCTACTGACCTCCTCATTGAGCATAATCTTTGGAGAAAGCACAGGTACAATACCAAGAGTGCCTGAATGTTACAATGTGGCAATATGCATTAGATGCACTGCAGCAGATGAGATATGATATCATTAAAATACAAACGTACCTTCAACCCACATCTGAGACATGCGATAATCATATGGAATAGAATTGTATGGACAAGGTGCTTCTACTTCCAGCTGACCAACAAGACGCTCAAGCAGGGGATGGGAAGTGTTATATATGGCATTTCCATTGGTATGGTGCAACAGTGAAATAGGGATCTTCTCATAAAAATTGTCCCATTTGTCTCCATCGTATTGGCTGTATAAAAATGGAAGGTACAAAGTGAGGAGGCATCCAGCATCTAAAATAGCAGCAGAGCAGCAGCAGCAGCAGCAGCAGCAGAGCAGCAGAGCAGCAGCAGAGCAGCAGCAGCAGAGCAGCAGCAGCAGCAGCAGCAACTCACGCTCCCAGAATGGCAAAAGGTCGATAATGCTCAATCTCACTCAGCACAACATCCAACCAATGGCTCTTAATAGGCACAGAATCACCCTCCATCAAATAAAAACCATCATAATCACCCCACTCTCCACTCTGAATAATACGAAATGCAGCCTCATACTGCCGATTTGGCCCATTCACCCAATTATACAAATCCTCCTGCGCCGACGGGATGTACAAATCCAATTCCTGGGGAATATTAGCCTCAATGGCATAAATGTTCTCGAAGCAGCGAGACCATCCGCCCGGCTCGAAGAATTGATTGATAATCGCATCGACTGCCTTGATTGCCACGGGATTTTCCGAAAAGGTCTGAGAGTAAAACAGAAACACGTCGGCTTTGGCAGTCTTCATCGCGGTGCTGCCTACTTGATCGAACAAGTGTCGATTCGTCATGAAACTGTAGGCATTGGTAGTATTGCTAGTCTTGGGTCGGAATTCCCCATCCGGTCCCACTTCATACTCGGTCATACCGTCGTAATACTCTTCTTCGTCATCGCCCAAATCGTCTCGAGCAGCCTTGCAAGGGGGTAAAGAATTCCAACAGGTAAATGTCGTGGGCAGGGCCTCGGCATCGAATTCGCAAAAGGGTCGGACTATGGCTAAACGGGTTTTGAATTCGGTACTTGAACTTGTGTCTTGCTGTGATTCTTCCTCGGCTAAATCACGCTGGAGTGCCTTCTTAACTTGGATTTGTTCCGTTCTGTATGAATGGTAAGTATGAAGGCAGCAGAGAGTTAGGTGAGTACATGTATTCCAAAGTGTATCACATCATATGAACCAACAACTCACGCAAGCAACACCTTCGTATTATTCGTACTCGTATAATACGAACTACTAACATACGGATGCTCATACACAAAATCCGGTCTTGTCACCTCCATCCTTCTCGTAGAAGAAGAACCGGGTATCAAAGAAGAGGCGGTGTAATATACAGAGTCCATCATGTATTTTGGAAGTTTGGAGATTTTACCAAATGAGGAGCTGCTCATTATCGAACTGTTATTTCGATCTATCAGCGATGGGAGGGTAAGAGCCATGCCGCATGCGAATGCTGCACCGAGGATGGAGCGGGGGCGGACTCTTCTCCATAGGAAGGAGGTGAATTCAGAGGGTGTGTCGTCGTCACCTTCGCTGAAGTAGTCATCGTCAGAAGAGGATTTGTTGTAAAACCGAGAGGAGGAACGTCTTCGATCGCTGTCGGATGATTCGTATTCGGATGCGGATTGGTATCGATCGCTGTCGGAGGAGGTGTTGCCTCCTCCGAAGAAGCCAAAGGTTCGATTATTATTATTGTTGTCGGATTCTTCTTCGGACCAGCTGAGGCGAGCGTTGCTGTTTTTGCGAGCGGGACGGAAGGAGGAGGTGTTACGTGCCCATCCTTCGTCGGAGGAGGAGCCTTCGTAGAAGTGGTGCCGGTGTGCCATGGTGTTTGTCCTGCTGCTGCTTTTATGAGCGGCCGCTGAACATTGACATTGTCGAGAGGAGAGAAAGTGTAGTGAAGAGAGAGGAGAGCTTGTAGAGGGGAGAGATTGATCGTGAATTGCCCCATGATAGGCCCATTGATAAGAAAAAGTATCTCCGAATCACTTGAACTTATTCACAATTGCTTTGCAGCTAAATCGGTGAAATATTATCATGTAACTCTGGTAACCCTGTGACCTCTCGGGGTCTTTTGCCCAAGCCTCGGGTCATCATAGACATAGTTCATAGTACACATTTAACCTTATTTTCGGATTAACCACTTTTATCGCTGAACCATCATTGTCGCCAAAATGGGGTTTGTGGTCAAAAATCTCGTTTACAACCTTTCGTACACTATCAAAATAGCCTTGAGAAGAAAGGTCAGCCTTTTAATCTCTCATTTTCTTCTCCTTTCCCTCCTCCTCTTCTCTGCTCCCCCTCCCTTTCACAGCCGCCGCCTCTTCATCTAATCTCTTCTAGAGATAGAACCGAAGGTTACCATACCTGATTGCCGCCTTCTGGACGCGATATACAAAACATCATCAATCAACAATCAAAATCTTCATTCCACCCGCCCTTCATCTCTAGGTACATCTATCTAATCATCACCTAACACCAATAAATAATATGGAGCACAACGCCCAGGCAATCATCGCCCAAGCAACATCCACCCTCTCCTCATCCGGCATCGACGCCGCTCAAAATATATACAAATCGGCGATATTGGATTGGGTCGACGATATTACCATGGGAGATGCGATGGAGGTGGAGGGGATGAAGGAGCAGGTGGCGGATTTGTGGTTGGGGTATGCGCTGTTGAATCGGGGGGCCAATTTGGTGAGTTATGGAATGTTGTTTGTTTGTGTCTTGTGGTGATTTTAATTATATTCATATGTTGTGGCTTGTGGTCTGATTGCTGTGATGTGTTGTATGTGCTGTGTGATTATCTTGATGTGCCGTTATGTGTTCTGTATCATTGGATCATGGGGCCTTTGCTCAAGCTCTGAACGAAGGCTCAGCCTTCTTATGCCTAGCCAAATGCATGTAGTAATATTTTAGTCTCAAACTAAAAACAACACTAAGAGGGTTCGGGGGGCAACAAACATACATCTGGGCTCGTCTGGGGAAGACCAATCTAGAGACATTCAGGTATACCGAAAGAGAGAATCTGATAGCCAGAAGACATTTGATTAGAATCACTTCTTAATAATAGAACTTGATATACATACACTAGTGAAACTTGACTCCTTGTCTGAACGTTTGTTGGGGGAGGCTTTGACTGAATTTTGTTTTTACTTCACTTTCCAGAATAATCTCACCAACTTTGCTCTCCGTTCTTTATTTCAGTTCAAATCAGCCACCGAAGTATACGGACAAGCCATCCACTGCCCAGTAGCAGGATCCATTGGAAAAGTCTGGTTGGAATATGCCAAATTCTTAGAGGAGAGGTCAAGGCCACGGACAGCGCAGAATCTTTATATCAAGGCATTAGTTGGCGACAACGACGGGGATGGTCCTGCAGTGAGCAATGAGGAGGATAGGACGTTGTTATGGAATGAGTTTTTGAGAATGATTCAGACTACAAAGAAGAATCCAGATTTAACATTGGAGGAATTAAAGAGTACTGTTGAGGCTGAGCTGGGCAAGAAGGTAACTGCGGATGGTGAAAGTACGGCTGCCCCAGCCACCGTTACTTCAGCTGCGGTGGAAACAAATCCAACCGAGATAGAAGAGACCAGACCTGCCAAACGCTCTCGTTGGAACAAAAAGGAACCAGAAGAGACCGTGTCAATCACACCCGGCAGTATTGACACCGTTGCCAATGTTCTATTCACTGCATCCAAAAATATGCCTCCAGATATTGAAACATTGTGGCATGCACGAGATGGAGGATCCCATCCGACTCCGCCTGAGCCTCCACTATTTTCTGCAGCTCCGCCAAAACTAGGAGATCCATCGGGTAAAGATTTAGTAGGGAACGAGGCAGCACTTCAGATATTAAAGATGATGGTAGCCAAGACTGCAGATGGAAAGAGTTTGGGATCGGCTTTGTTGGATTTTAGTGAGGCTTGTTGGATGATGACGGCGTTGAAGGAAGAGGAGGTTACCAAAAGCCATATGATTTTAGAAGAAAAACTGGTAAGTGATGTTGCACTGGCTTGTTTTGTTATCATGCACCTATCTAACCTTTACACAACGATAGGTTGCAGACTTGGAGGCACTCGAGGCCAATCTTGAGGCGCGTGCATCAGTCGCGGGAGCTGCATTATCAGCAGTGCAACAAGCTAATGAACATGAGAGGAATCAATTTCGTACTCAAGCTGCCGCCCAACGAGAGCAACTCAATTCATCTAGTGCCTGGGAAATGCGAAAGGTAAGTGTTCAGAGAACACTAGGCTAATGCTTACACGGTTCTATATCTTACTAACATACTCGTCTCCATCATTAGCTTCTTCACAGTCAACAGATTCTTCTGTCAAGTGTCAAACTACCCGGTTTTAATGGCCCCACTGTGGATTCTGCATCAATTGCCTACCAAGCCAAAGTTTGCAGTGTCATGCATTCTGCGTTTTATCTTAGAGCTAGAGTTGGAGAAGCCTCACACGTGAAAATGCTGACAAAGCAAATTGAGAACCTTCAGGCGATTATTTCTACCGCCGTCAAAATCGAGCCGGTACCGCAGTTTCCCATGCCACCGCATATGCCACCTGCTATGTATTCAATGCCGCCAGCCTTTCCGGCGCCTCCAATGTACAATCCTCAATTCAATCATCAACTTTGAGGGCTACTTCTTTTTCTTCGAGCCCTTTTTCTTCTGATCATTCTGCTTCACACTCATCTTAAACAATGCATTATACAATTCAACATCCATTTCACTGTCAACCTTGAATTCGGTTATTCGGCTATTGCCCTTGATGGAATCGAGAAGAACATTGCCACCAGCCGAACCAATTTTATTATGCAGCAAGTCTACTGCAATCAACGATTGGTTGATCGAAAGGACATCAGCAAAAATCTTGAGTGCCGCCAAGTCTTCTTCAGATTGGCCGATTGAATTCTCTGCCAGGCGGATCGTCTTGAGACTCGTGTTGTTTCTTAAGCCATCACAAATATCAACAAGCCCAGCAGCATCGAGGCGATTTCCAGTCAGGTCAATTGAAATCAGACCAAGCTTTTTGAACATTAGCATGTTGGCTATTGGTTTGCCTCCCTTCTCGTCAATCTCGCAGTGCCGCAGTGATAATCTCTTCAAGGTTGAGTTAGTGGCCAATCCTTTGCACAGAGCGGCAACACCATCTGATTGTAGAGTTCTATTGAAATCCAGCACCAGTGATACGACTGACTTGTTCATGCCCACTGAAAGACCTCTCCCAATCGCACTAGCACCACTCGCGCTAATATCATTGTCTACAAGCTCGATAATTTCGATCTTCCATTCAGGCTGAACATCTCCCTCAGCGGCTGCTTTGATGCTCTTTCTTCTTGCGGTCGCGAACAGCAATGTAGAAATGGCGAAAGCACCTCCGTCTTTGATTCCAGATCTCAGTATTCTTAAGTCTTTGGTGGCTGTGAATAGTTGCTGGGTAGCTCCATCGCCAATCATGGCATTCACCAAAGCTCTGCAACCTCCCGGCCCAAGTACGTCACCTTCATCTCCCACGATAACGATTTGCGTGCCTTTGTCAGAAAATAGTTAATGTAAGGATTGATGGAAATATTATCAAAAGTAATGCAAGGGTTGATGGAAACATTATCAAGGTGACTAATGAAAGGAACTAACCTCGATTTGGATTGCTTTCATCATTTAGCGACGTAAGCAGACTCTTTGACGGCTCAATCCCAATGTGCTTACAAACCCTAATGTAATTATTGTAAAGGACAGATGGGTCGGATCCTGGATCTGCTGGCGCCACTGCTTTCTTCTCTTTGCCTCCTGCCATGGGAGAACCGCTACTACCTTAGATGTACTGGATGAAGATTGTGGCTTCTCTACGTGCGACTTGGAGCACCAATTCGTCACCAAACTCTCAAGAGCTCATTAAAGTTTTCGTTTTGTTGTAAACTGGATACTTTTTTGCTATAGAGGATGTGTGAAGCACAGGATTGACGCAGACTATCAAAGGATGCGCAGTAACGACGCGAAGAATCTGACAAAGGTGGCGGTGACTTTTCATCCTCCTTCCTTCAAATTCGAGTACACCAAAGGAAATACCAAATCGAAGTATCATAAGAAGTTTGGATTGGCTGATCTGATAAATGAACCGATAGAGAAAAACAGAGTAGCTAAGCTGTCTCAAGAAATAGCAGACATGCTTGTTGAAAGGCACAACGAATTGCTTCAGATATCACAAAGCAAAATTGTGCTGTTGATTCGAAGGCTGCTCACTGCTCACATCAATGACAAACAACTGCGACGAAATCCAATACAACTAAGCATGTCAATCAAAGGGACCCTCGCAGTCAGCCCACTGAGAGAAAAACCACAGCTCCATCGCCACATCGTGCCAATTAGTGACGTGGTTGTCACGGATCACAAATCTGACATTCATTACGCTTCACATTCGACCGATGAAAAGGAGAGGCTAAGTGAATACGGAAACCTAAACAAAGCGTCAGATGACGAGTTGCAGGCAGCCAAAGATGAAATGACCAATGTATTTGAGAAGTACCTAGTAATGCCTGGAGATCCAGAGTATGTGTTTGATAAGCGCGTCGACTTTGAGGCAGACGAAGAGAGTAGCTGGGATTAGAAATATTATTCCTGAAGCTCGTTCACTTTGATCTTTTCTTACTTGCGTGGATGCTCTAGATATTTGAGCTAAAGGAAACAAGTTCTTCTCAACTGCCGCAACCAGTGCTCTTAAGAATGGCCCATCCATCATATTTCATTCATGTTACGTTCATATTTCACCCAACTGATGTTGTCTATGAGGCAATATGTGGAGATAACTGGCCGTCTGAAAATAGGCCAGTTGCGTGATTGAGATATTGAATTGATCGTGTTGACATCTGATACGGGGACTTAAGCAAAGATTTTGTCAGAAGAATACACTCTAGATCAAAAGGGGGAAAGAAACTGGCTTTTCGGCATCAATGTCAAATGCAAGATAGTTTATTTGATAGAACGAACAACATCTTGCTTTAAATCTAAGTATGAAAGTATTACACTGTACGATACTTATTCACATGCTGAACAATACTTTGCCTTTGCCTTCTCCGTTCTCTAAATAGGCATGACCACCCTTGGCATCCTCCAAGGCAAACACTTGGTCTATCTTGATCTTTAACTTACCATTCTGCACCCAACCAAAAACCTCACTTGATCTATCCAACAGCTCCTTTCGAGTAGCTACGTAATCATTCAATTTAGGCCGTGTCACATAAGCGCTTTGAGGCAGCAGCTTTAGTACTGGGAAGGCAGGTACGGCTCCAGATGCATTACCAAATGAAACAAATAGACCACGCTTTGCAAGACACCTCAGAGATGATTCATACGTCGCCTTTCCCACACCATCAATGACAAGTTTGCATCCTTGTCCGTCGGTGATCTTCATCACTTTTGATACAATATCTACCGAGGTGTAATCTGCATATGACTTTGAAGGCACATTCTCCAGTACAATCAACTCATCGCATACGCCTTCTACATCTCGAGCTTTGCATCTCGATGTAGTACCGATCACTTTGTACCCACGGAGTTTACACATTTGTGCCGTCCATTGACCTGTGCCACCACCGACAGCATATACAAGTACCCAATCTCCAGCCTTGGCTATACCATTGCCAACAGAAGAAGATAGATAATGTGCTGTCAAACCTTGTGTCATACATGCCACTGCAGTTTCCATTTCCATATCTATTGGAACAGGTACCACTTTGTCGACAGGCACTGCTGTATATTCAGCATAGGAACCAAATGAGCCATATACGACTCTGTCACCCACCTTAAGTCCCGATGAGGCAACTTCATCGTCGTTTTCGGGAACAGCAGAGATGATGCCACCGCCTTCTTGACCTAAGATGAATGGAGTCTCTCTTGGATACAGTCCGCTGCGATGGTACGTGTCGATGAAATTCAAGCCAGCAAATTGGTTTCTGATAATGACATGGCCGGGAGAAAGAACGGGAGATGGATGCTCCGTTGTGTATTTGAGAGCCTCAGTTCCTCCAAAACTTTCAATTACAATTGCTTTCATCGTGCTTCTAGCTCGGCAACACCTGTTGAGCTCTATGGTAGTTTGATGGCGATCAATTGATGCTTCAGTACTACTGTAAAGTATATATTGTGTGTAAAACATAAACATTATACACGAGTAGTAATTACATTCCAATACGAGATATCTCTTAGATAACTTTTACAGTACCGCTATTCCAAGCCCTCAATCCTCACAAAGCATTAGCACCACTCGCCCATCCCCGCAGCAAACACAACAACAATGGCCGACGCAGTAACGAAATCATTATCAATCTGTGCAATCTCGACTGCTCTGCCTTCCGAGAAAGCAACTTCCCTCGACCCAAGCGGAAGCGATGCATTCGATCGACACAACAAACCTCGCCTTCGTCGTGATTTGATCCTACATGCACTTTCTACTGCATTTCCATCTACCACCTTCAAAGTACCTCCCTCTTCATCCTGCAATCTCGTCGAACTCTACACTAGAGTTCATGATGTCGAAATGGTCAGCTTTCTATCCACCGCGTGGTCAAAATGGACAGCTATGGGAGAGGCCAAAGGCTACTATGAGGAATGCTGCCATCCGCAATGGAAACAGACAGAAGACGAGCCAATCCCTCCTCTAATCCCATGTCATGCTGCATTTAGAAATTGTCCAAATGAAAGACCATCCACAAATGTAATGGGCGCCATGGGATACTATTGCACTGATAACATGACACCAATCGTTGCATCTTTAGAGAAGGAGTTGCAAGAAGATGCAATGATTATTTGCCATGCTGTTAAACGAGCGTTTGAAGATAGTACAGTGGTTTATGCTATCACCACTCATCCTGGCCATCATGCGAATATAGATAACTTTGGTGGATATTGTTATTTGAACAATGCTGCACTGTGTGCGAGGTTGATGCAGAGGCAGCTGGAGAATGGTAAATGTGTCATTGGAGATGACAATGAATTGGTTGAGAACTACTGGAAGACGGTTGATGAGTCAAGCAGCAGCAAAAGGAAGAAGTGCCGAGTTGCAATTATTGATGTTGATTATCACTGTGGCAATGGTACCTCGTCTATTTTCTATTCTGATTCGTCAGTCTTCTTTACTTCCATTCATTGCGATCCAGCTATTGAGTACCCGTTTAATCAGGGGTATGCGGATCAAACTGGATGTGGTGATGGAGAAGGGTCAAACTTGCATATTCCTTTGGCTCCTGGTGCCACGTGGGATGGAACTTACAAAGCAGCACTGGAGAAAGCAATGGATGCAATTGTGAACTTTGATGTTGCCGGATTGATAGTTTCTCTAGGACTAGACACATATGATGGAGTAAGTATTGAATTAGGTATCAAATATGTCGAATTCACTTGTTCTAATTCAGTTCTTGTTCTCTGTTGTAGGATTCGGTTGCTGTTAACAGAGCTGGTTTTAAGTTGAGTGGCAAGGATTACTATGAAATGG
This sequence comes from Cyclotella atomus, assembly GCA_036939935.1. Lineage (NCBI taxonomy): Eukaryota > Bacillariophyta > Thalassiosirophyceae > Thalassiosirales > Thalassiosiraceae > Cyclotella > Cyclotella atomus. Next base: position 1,962 of record JALLPI010000386.1, on the reverse strand, counting down.
GTTTGGCCATGGGTTCATTTATGAAAGGGAAAAATGTCCCTACTGTCTTTGTTCAAGAGGGAGGTTACAAGATGGATACGATAGGAATGGCTGCGGCCAATGTTGTAGGTGGTTTTGCTGCTGGTGCGAGTGAGTAGTAAAACTTTGTGAAAGTGGCGTTTGCTAGATTTATGAGTAAGTGTTTCAATAAGTAAGTAGTATTCAAACTAATAGGCTTTAACTTCGCAGTGCACTTTACTAGCACAATACCTTGGAGGCAACCTAGAGCAAAATCTTATACTTCTCCTTACTTGGCACGTGATGAACTGCTAATGATCCATCACAAGATAAGGTGGCATACATCCAAGGATCACTTGCACTCCAACACACATCAGCAGTTGTATCTGAGCATTCGTAACGTGATACTCTAATATCATTTGAGGAAGGTTTGGAAGAGGTACCTTCTTTCTTTTCTTCGTCTCTATGCTCGTCTTCTACGGGATCAACTAGCGAGCCTGCTTCTTGCTCCCCAGCCCAATTACCGTCACCTCCATCGTCGTCTCCCTCGTTTGCATCTTCACCACTATTGTTGACTTCCTCATCATCAGCAAAATCGAGTAAAGGAGCAGAAGAACAACTCGAAATTCTCCACAAATTTGCAATCCCATCAGTTCCACCACTCAATACCAACTGATCATAGAATGGGTTGTAGGATGCACGAGTAACCCAGTGAGAATGTCCTCCTCTTACAGTCTTCAGTATTTTCGCCGGCGGCAAACAATTATCATCTCTAGAGGACAAGTGCATTCTCAAATCCCAAAATTTGACTACTCCATCCATCCCACTTGTCACAACAACATGCTCTTGCAATCGATTGTGATCAACACTCGTAACTCCATACCTATGAGCATTTTGAATGACACCTACTCCATCAGCACCCGCAGCACTTCTCGTATCATACGCAATTATATCTTGATTCTCGGTACACAAGATATTCGTTGGCTCATGCGGATCCCATGATGCACGACGTGGCAATGCCGATTGCAGATTATACCTACTCCTCCTCCCGCTCTCAGTTGACTTATTGCAAGACCAAGTCTCTACAGCACACGAGGCAGATAGGTCCCAGAGTGAAATTTGAGAGGACGCATCCCAACCAACTGTCAATAGAGAGGCTGTTACCTCCTGCTCATCAAATGAATCATCTGATGACAACGCAGGACTCCATAAAATACATCCTACTCTCTTCTCCCAACCAGTTTGAACTGCAGCACTCTCACCATGTGGAATTGTAATCAATGGCTCCAAGGTAGGACCCGAAGACAGACTAAAGTCTTCATCGTCTCCATTAGACATTTTCCACAATACTGTTTTGAACTCCATTAATTTCGACCCAGATGCTGCTCCTTCTTCACCAGATAAATAAACTCCACCACCGCAAGTGACTACTGTTTCATTCTTGGGATGTGGAGCCATGGCCCATACCTCACCATTGGGATGGGGATACGATGCATCTAATGTGATTTCGTGCGAATCTTCGTGATAGGACAGCACATGGAGTTGATTATTCTCTTCGTCTTCGGATGCTTCGTTGTCATCCGGTTTTGAAATAGAGGGATGGGCGGTGCCTACGAGGAAACGATGTGTGTCTTCATTGAGTGCATCGTCGAATTGGAGGGAGTCGTCGTCACCCCATCCGTCTTGGTCGTTTTCATCGGCTGTTGGGCTGGATGGTGGTGGCTTAGCAGAGGGCGAGCGTGATGGGAGCGAGGCGAGGCAGCGTGTGGGGATGGAGAGAGAGTAGTCTATTGATTGGGAGCTGAACATGCTCTTCTCTAGCTTGTGGGGTAAGGAGGGGTGGTGCGACGGACGAGGACGACAGTTTGAAATGAAACTATGTTTTTTAAGTATGTTCAATGTAAATTCGCATTGGGAAGCGGCCGCTGAAGATCGTTTAATCGTTTTGTTGAAACGGAGTAAGTT
>JALLPI010000385.1:0-21050 GCA_036939935.1 Cyclotella atomus | reverse complement strand
AAACGCACTGGCTTTTTCAACAGGAAAATCCGCGAAGCAGGCCATTTTACTGATGTGAAAATTTTGAAAATTCCTGATTGGCAAAACTAACTGGTAGCTATTGTCGGAAATGCCGCGATTTTCGACAACAGCTGTCACAGATCTTCAGAGCTAGTCCTCCATCAGTTACATCAGTTTCAATGTCAGCTTTTGATACTGTAAATGCACGTGCCAAATGCAAGAAGGTCGAAGGGAATGGTACCGAACACAAATGGTGTGCATCATGTAGACGTTCCAAGTACTGTCATAGAAATTGCCAACTAGCGCATCGAAAACAGCACAAAAGAGATGCAAGCGATTCGGTGATCATCCAGCAAAGGAGGACAGTCCCATTTGTATGTTGCCAATGCCAATTATGGCGAGACAAATACAATTCCTTGCATGTTGTGGCGTGAAAATCTGCGATGGTTGCTTGAATGCACAAAGAGAGGGCTACTTGAGGCACAACTCAAACTCTGCATTTGTTTGTCCATTCTGCAGGGAGCCGTATCTTGTGACGGATGAGGAACATGTGAAACGAATTGAAGAGTTGATGAAGAAAGGTAATACTGAAGCTTTCAATACCTACGGGCGGTGTCATTTTCTAGCTGAGATGGGATTTGCCAAGGATACTGCAAAGGCCATGGAGGCGTTTCTAAAAGCAGGGAAACTTGGGTGCCCTGAAGGATATTTCAACAGGGTCATATTTATCACGATGTGAATGTGGTGGAGAAAATGTAAAACAAGCAATGTATTATTATGAAAAGTCAGCAATGATGGGCAGTATTCCATCAAGAAGAAATCTCGCGTGCCTGGAGCGGGATCTTGGCGGTCCATACCATGCACCCCGGTCATGCCATCAATATATTATTGCTGCTAGAGCTGGTGATGAGTACTCTATGGAGATGATCAAGAATCTCTTCGATGGAGGTCTCTTCACAAATGATGAATATTCAGAGTAAAAAGTGTGTTGATGAAATGAAGAGAGACCAGAGAGATGAAGGTTTAAAACGTGATGATGAAAAAATATATTGAGATCTCAAACAAAAGGTTGGACGGTGTTGGCTGCGTCGAGAAGTGCAATCATCACATTTTACATCGAGTCATTTGAAGAGCCTCCTTCGGAAAAAGCTTGTACTGTGAAGCTTAGTTGTTGAGATAAATTAGTCGAAATAACACCTCATTGATCACACAGGATCACACATCGAATATTAAGTCTACACCTTAAAAGAGAATGAGAACGTCATAAACTAAACTGACAGCAGGGAATGAATATCTAGCCCATCATTGCCCCCAACTAAAACAAAGCTGCCATAACTAAGGATTCTCCCCTCAATAATGCTCTATTATTTCCCCATACGCACTTAATCATATCTATGCGACCCATATTGAGGGTTAACATTGCCAAGCTGATATCCTCCATCTATTCCCGAATCACTTTCTTTTTCATCTGCGCTGCTGCCTCGTGCTAATCCAATGAGAGATAATGCGAAGGTGGCAAGGAACATGCCCATTGCACCAAAGGCATTTGATTTGGCTTCACTGATGTTTTCTATTCCAGTGATAAATTCAGGTTGAGTTGAGAGCATTATTCCCACAAAAGCCTTTTGCGGAAGAGAAAGTTGCATGGAAATTAGGTGAGATGTATTCGGCAAAATGTTGTGTTGTTGAAGCTGTGTTTAGTGCTGCAATTCTTTGAGATTGCCGTGAACCTCTTGCATCTGACGGCTACTGTCTCCAGGAGACAAGGTGTTTTAGAGGGGCGGACGTATGCACCGACAGGTTCATATAATGTGCACCAAAGTGAAAGTAGCAGCGATCACAGCAACAACTAACCCACACGCAGCAATTTTTCATACAGTGGCTAACAACGAGCACCAACTCTTATGATTCTGTAATGAACATCGGTTCGATGATTTGCAAATCGCTGATCACAATATACATCGTCGACTTTGGGCCAAACTTCTATAACTTACTGTGAATAATATCCCTGTAAAAGAATAGAATGCACAAACTTTTGATGTTGTTCCGATATCTCCGCACATGGTATTGTTGTTGAAACAGGTGATCTAGGTAGGTTCTGTAGATGAGAGGCTAGCTGATTGAGGCTCTCTCGTGATCGTAGAGCTACTATTTGGCCATTGTGGCTTTACACAAAAGCGAGGGGTGGGAGAGGAGTCATTGCCGGACACAATATTATTTGGACACATGTTTGGTTAGAAAGAGAAAATCTAACGGCTGGAGAAGCTCGCGTAGGAATAGTATTGTTTCTTTGAACGACCTCTTGCTGAGAAAAAGAGTGAAGACGGCGAAAGGCTCTGGGAGAGGAGTGATTGGAAATCTCATTAAGCCCACGTTTGGCCCCGATGAGGCCCACGGCACGCCCACGTCCACCCATCTCCCCCTCCCATCTTCACATCCACAATACACTCACGCCTCCACCTGAGATCCGCCCTCAAGAAAAAGTATTAGACCAGCCTTCTACAGCTGCGAGGGCACCAAGTTTCAGCGTCGAAAATCTATATTATTGGGTTCATCATTTAGAATGTTGGCAAAAGGCTTATCCTACTACCGCGCGCACATAACTTCAGATTCGTTACGAAATGCATCAACTATGAGAAGCATCAGAATGGCCAGCCGCATAACATCTACACCGTGTATGCCATGTGCAGCATTGAAGAGCAATTTGTTGTATGGTAGAGGTGCAAGTGAGATATGCATACAACAGCGTTCGTTTTCAATGAGTGATACATCATCCATAGAAGAAGCGTTCAAAAGTCGAGGACGGAAAGTATGGAAGGCTCGAGATGATCAAATCTTTCATTCAGCCATAGAAGATGGGCCATCAGATATCACTGCATCACCAATAATATGGGATAAAGCCGTTGATGATGATGACGATAGATGGATGGTGCATGAGTCTCTTGCTCGGATATGTGAACAGGTGCGTAAGTGTCTCCTTGCTTCGCAAGTTCTTTCACATGATTGCGTGATGTACTAATGAGAAAAAATGAATACTTATTAATCGGTAATAATATCATTAGCAGGAGAGAGAAGGAGGTAGAATGCAGACAAGTCAGCTAGGAGTATTACGCGAAGATCCTCACGAAGATATGAGACTTTTGGTAGAGAATTATACTGGTGAGCTTATCAAGAGTTGATACATCATGATCAAACAATGCCTCTCACCACTTAGTATCTCTTAATCTGATATCAACTCATTCAGCTGCTGCTCTTGCATCTGCACTAAGAGACAGAGAAGACACACTCCAATTATGTGCAGATCTCCTCTCTAAAAATCGTATAGCAGAATTATCCAAGGTACTTCGTCCGTATGAACAAAAATTCATCGATCAAAGACGGCATAGTAAAGGAAAAACATTGGACTTTAGCAAAGGTGGGTTTGTACAAGATAATATAGAGTTATTGAGGAAGGGACTAAACAGGATGCCACGTCGTGTTAGTACAGCTCATTCCAAAAGAGCTGGTGTAGTCTTGCCATTGTGCAATGTAGACGGTGTCCCGTGCATATTGTTTGAAAAGAGGAGTCCGCATTTGAGAGCTCATGCCGATGAGGTATGTCTACCCGGTGGAATGGTATCAGATAATGAAGATAAGTCCATTGTGCAAACTTGTTTGAGGGAAATGGAGGAGGAGATTGGTATTAAGCCTTCTGCGGCTACTGTACTGGGCGTTTTGAGATGTAATTGGGGAGAAGTAAGTCAAGTTGTAATAATATTGTGTGCATGCAATGCTACATGAAATTGCTCACACAACATTTTTCATCATAGGTGCATCACTTAGTCGGTGTGGCAGTAACTCCAGTAGTTTGCTTTATTGGTGAAGTGGGCATGTCTCAACTCAACCCCAACCCAAGTGAGGTATCGGAGTGTTTCACGGTCCCATTAGAGCTATTCATAGATAATGAAAGGTGTGTACTCAATTAGTTGGTTTGCATTATGCTGCTGCATTCGATCATGTCTCTGACTCCAAATTGCACTTTACGCGTTCAGATGGGTGCATAAAAAGCATTATGCGCCATTCTTTACTGGAGCTCCTCACATTATCTGGGGTTTGACAGGCTACATAGTTAATCGATTCATCATGGATGTCATTTCAAGATACACTGTGGTGTTTGACGACAATCAATGACTTGAAGGCAATGCATAAGTTTATAAGGTCCTGAACTCTTAGTTTTATTGAGACAACCGATTTCATAGGGACATCATACAACATATGCAATTCAATATATTCAAGTAGACTCTCAGTGATGTGAAACTAAGCGAAGAATAACTATTCAGTGAAACTAAGCTGAAAGCCTCCAACTTAAGCAGCAGGTGACTTGCGGGATCCATTCTCAACCGTACGCCGTCTCTTACGAGGTGACAAAAACAACACAGTGGGCCGAGGCTTCCGTGATAGGTCAATCTCTCCTCCAAGAGAAGAACTGAGAGAAATCGCCTTTAGATTTGGAGGCGGCACGGGTGGAACAACAGTCTTGCGCCTAGGAATCATAGGAGGACTTGGCGCACGCATGCAAGCTGCTGGCGTCTCGTGTGGGGCTTTAGCGTCAGATCTTGGGACGAGCTTGACTGCAGGCATCTTTGCTACTTCTTCATCGGTGGTTTCAAGCGTTGAGCTGTAACGAACCTTGAGCCTCCACTTTCGAACTAACCGGTCGTAACTCGACGAAGTCCTCTTGATCACAGGGAATCGAACACCAGGCATCATCTCCGGCGCTAATTCTTGAATCAGATAGTCCTTATCGTTCTGGATACCTGAGCGTGGCGTGGCAATTGACGATGCCGAAGATGCGTTCTGCGTGTTCTTAAAACCGCTATCACTTTTTGGTTCTGGAGTTTTCATGAATGATAGGGGTGAAACCGCATCGCCGATAACGATGGATGAGATGCCACCAATGGTGGCTGCCAATGCTTGCGACGTGTCTAAGGATGATGGGTTCATTGGTAATGATATGCTTATGTTTGCGATGGCTGGATTGAGCCTTTGTGTTGAATTGAAACTAATTCGAGTTGATCGGATTGTGGTGGCAGCAAGCTGGCGGGGTGTCGAAGGGCTGAACATTTGACACAGCTGGCTGGCTGGATCTTTGACTGTTGGTTGGTTGTGATTGAGGATATGACGACTTCTTTACAATACCAACGCACAGCACAGGCAGAGAGTCTTGAAGTTTAGATACTGCATACAGCATGTCATTGTTGGACTTTACTGTCAACTTTGGCTCTGCTGATTTAGATCTTCTTGACTTGGTTTAGTCCAAGACAGTCGCTGGCTTTCTTGTCTCTCTTCGTGACAGGCCTCTTGTCTCTAGATATCTAGGTATCGCATCGAGCAGTTGTCTCATAAGTGGTGCTTTAGTAATCCATAAACTGTCGCAGGATACTTCGGTATCCACCCGCAAGATCCTACAGCCTTACATACGACAGTTCGTGAAACATCAAGAAGCGATAGTAACCTATTTATCTTAGCTCTCCAGAACTGGTTTGATCTGAAACACTGCACAGGAAAGCATTTTCCAACGAGGTCTTTGTTTGCACAGAACTGAAGTACGTCTGTTTGCCCTGACATCATTTGTGACATCATCAGGCACACTTCCGGAACTCAACGTCGGTGAGACAGTTTCTGTTACTCCTTGTTTGATCTGCAACGTGAGTGGTTGGTGTAGGACACACGACGGATACATTACGATACCTGCTTGTTTTACATGCTGGATCACTTCACAATGACCTCGTGTTTTTGTCTGCTTCATGACGATCTCAGCCAGCTCAATATTCATTCTCAAAACATCCTTCTCTTTCATTTTATCAAGTAGCAAGAACAATGGAACGACGTAGTAGCACAGACGACTCGGTCGTTACCGTACCAACTGAAGGCCCGTCAACCTCCACAAGAGTCCGTGAAATCGATGTCTCGACTATGAACGATCAAGACTTGAAGGCCCTTCGCAAGGCTGATCCCTTCATGTACTATTCCATTCCTCAAGTTATCAAGGCGTTCCGTTGCAATATTCCCATTGATCATTCGTCATTGGGTATCACGCAGGGTGATGCTGCAGCTGGTCAGGCTCAAGCACTTCCTGTAATGGTATCTCGTAAAACACGCATTTCTGACAGTTGTGATTTCGTCCAAATGATGGCTGAACTAAGCGAGATGGGTCTACTTCCTGAAAATATTTGAGTACTTGGAAGAACTCGCTGACGAGTACTTTAAAGTTTATGGCTACTCATGATTAGCATTGGGACCATTAGAAACGTTCATTTTAGAAGATTCATTAGGGAGGAGCCTACAAAGTAGTTTCATTAACATCTTGAGGATTACTTCATACGTGTCCACTTATAATACAATAGAATCTGCCACCATATCCCCCGTTATACTCAACAACTTATTCATTGTGAGCCTCAAGACTTAAGAGCATACTTAAAAGACTGCAGCTCTGTCCGAGTCTGAAGGGCAACGAATAGTAGTAGTAATCTGCATCTTACTCTTGTTCAAATGAATGTTATCTTATTATTAATACGCAAAGTAATGACAAAAGAGATCAAACTCTTTTGCAACAAAAGTCAAGTTTCACACAGATGCATCCTGCACCAAAATCGTCTATATATATCCCCAAGCAATGACAAGACCCGTTCAAAAATCCATTCTACGCTTCAAGTCCTCTAGAATTTTATCATGAATGCTCTTGTATTTCACCTCCTTCTTTTCGGAACTCTCCGCGTTAGCAGCAGCTGCAACTTGAGGAGCCCACGCCACACGTGGACGCATACGAAATGGCGAGGCGGCATTCCTGGCCTGGCGACAGCCATCGACATTCTCCCAAATCAAATGATCACGTGGCTGCTGACATCCCTGTGAGACACGGCGGGCGGCTCGCCTTGGGCTAGGACGGATTGTGGGGCTTTGGGAGCTGCTCGATACCTTGCTTGGAGAGGCATCCTTGAACCTCTTCTTGGGAGGCAATGCAGAGAAGGCGGACTTGGGATTGTTGCCTGGCATACATCTCTTCTTGGGCCTCGATGGAGCATTGGTTGTTGTGATCATGATGGATGATGGGATACGAGGAGGTGTTTGCATTGTCTCTTCGTGAGTTTCGGCTTCGGCGGCGCGGACTAGGAGGAGAAGGCCGGGAAATCTCTCGTTGCGATTGGTTGGGTTGATGGCAGACATGATGATTGCAAATCAGATGAGATGATCAAAATTAGTTCAAGGCGCAATGCTTTTGTATTTTGTTTGCAGATGAGGCAAAGATGAATAGGCTCGTGCTTGTGAACTTTGACTTGTTAATATAATGAGCTGAGTAACAGAGGTAAGTGCAGCTAGCAGAATACATCTGGATTTGCACTTGCAGCCAATTGCTGCTCAACTATGAAACTCCTAACTCCTGACATTTCACTGGACATGATTCTGTGTCTGATGTATCACGACCACGTGAAGACCACGTTGTGTCACGAATTGTCTCGATTTGTCTCTTGAGTTGATCAGAGTAATATTGCATACAAGTGGCTGCTTCTTGCTCGGTTGTGTTGTATTGGACTGATGTCGTCTTGCGGTTGCTTGTCGACGATACTTAGGTACTGTCTTCGTATTAGGGTGATTAGTGCATAGGAATCAAGATTAACAATCAGGCGCCGCCTAAACAAGAAAAGCAAGGGATTTGAATAACGAAAATGACGACAGTTCATGAAACCAGCCCGACTTGACAAGAGCCTATTGCAACCAACTACTTCAGTTCCCAAGACGGCTTGAAAGACTGTGACACCCTCTTATTTGTTCATTAGATCTAAATCAATCGACTTTCAAGATAGTCTAACAAGTTGGCCAAGCAAGAATCAGAGACTTGTGAATTGGATACTTTGGTATCTCCAACCTTGTATGCACAATGGGCGATACTGACGTTTGTCTCTTGTTGAACTTACTTAACTTGGAATGCCCAGCATTGTGATGAGCTTTGCTGCGGAATACGTCTAGAGAGAGAATTCATCTTCCACTCCTTTTGAACATCACAGTAAAGAGGTAAAGACATTCATCAAGCACCACATCGCCATCACATTCCTCTTGATTCTATCTCTGAAATCTTACAAATTGTCACCACTCCATCACTTGTTCCTCAGCCGCAGCGCCTTCGAACTCATCCACTCTCATTGTTCATCTCTGCGCTCGATGAAAACAGTCTCCAAAATGTCGTTCCCAAAGCTAATCAACCGTCGCAATGGGCTGCTTCGAACCGTCGTTGAGTGTGATGTAAATGCCTTTGCCGAAGGAGACTCGTCTAAATTCAGTCGGCGGGCTACTCAGGTCAGTTAATTGATGCTTTGCCTGAAACGAACCTTGCGGCATACGTTTTGGCTGAGCTTATTTTCATCAATCATGATCTCATCTCCTATCCATCATCGTTATAACGTAGGATACCGAAGAGTTTGACTGGGAGACTCTAAACGACAACAACAAAGTCGACTGGGAGGACTTCATCATCTCTCTCGGCAAGATCACCTCCCTCAAACGAGACTGCCTTTCCCGTCTCCCACCGGAATTTCGCCCCGGCCACCTCCTCCACGATGCTATCCAAAAAGGAGCCCCGGATGACATCTTGATGTTTATCTGCGAGAGATTTCCCGACACCCTAAAGCAGGAAGATGATCAGGGGAGGACACCAATTCATGTGGCCTGTTCTGCGGGCTGTTCTCCTGAATTTATTTCTCATCTTGTCACCGTGTTCCCTCAGAGTGTGGCTACCAAGGACAAGAAGGGGAGGACGCCTATCCATCATCTGTGCTCTTCGTATGCTAGCAAGAAGCATGCTGTAAGCGAAGTGACCCTCAAGAAGATGGAACAGATTTTGTGGATGTTGTTCCGGAAGGCTCCGGGATCTATTGTAGACGAGGATGCTGGGGGCGTGGATGCCATTGAGTATGCCCTGGAGGCGAATCTTGACCTCTCTTTCATTGCGACTCTTCAAGAGATGACTTCTCGTTATCATGAGAATGAAGCGCGCAAGGCTGCTCAGAGGAAGTGTATGCAGACGAGGCGTCAGTTGGATAGGAAGCATAGTCCTCATGCAGCCTTTGCTGCGTGATGTAGGCTTGAGCCTCGAGTTTTGACCCGCTTATCACTTATTTACATTTGTCATTGCATGAAGAATTCCATGATGTCGTTCATAGCTGTTGTTATTGAATAACAGTGTAGTATAGGACATGTTTACTATGATGTAATGATTGCCATCTAGTATGCGTGTGAGCTTTTTACACAATGAACCTTGGTTATCTTATTCCAATTGTGTGTTTAAGCCCCGTCCCTCTAGCGAGAGCAGAAGCAGCAGCAGCAGCAGCGCAGAAGATAATGACAGAAAGCTGAGCCGGCGTGAGATTGCCATAGCTCTAATCGGATTGTGCGCAAGAGAAACAGCTTGTTCAATCATCATCGCCCACTTCACAGGCAGGGTCAAAATCTCTACCCGATTCCAAGTCATTAATAGCCTTTTGTAACCTATCAGATGGCAATTTTGACGTCTGGACTGCTCCATACCGTACACCATTCCTGAACAGCACAAACGAAGGAACAGAAATCAAACCCAATGATTTTCCCAATGCCTTACCCACCCTACCGGTAGCATCAGCCTTGGCAAACATAACATCACCCTCATACTCCCTAGCAATCTTGGTATACACAGGATTAATCGTCTTGCACGTTCTACAACTTCTCATAGACACAAAGACTACACTGCTCTTTCTTTGATTGATAATGGCCTCTGCAAGTCCATCTGTACCCACAATTTGAGTCACATATGGATTCTCTTCAACCTTCACTTGTACAGCTACCGCACCATCATCTTCCTCCTCATCGTCATCCACAATTCGCCGACGTTGTAGTGCCAACCTCTCCCTACGAAATACCTCATCCAAATCATTCTCTTCCACGACAGGCATACCAAATCTTACACCTGACCCATTCGAATCCCGAGGCCAGGATGTCTCCTCCCAAAACTCTTTCATGGACCATCCTCTTGTAACTATTGCCTTATTGCTCTTTGATGGATAAATGACCTTGCTGTTCAATAAAATTTGCAACATTTCGCCAAAGCCCGAAGAGGGTATCATGGACATGCATTTTGAGGAGGCTTTAGATTCCAATGCTTTAACGTGAGCATTGGCTTTTCCTGGACCGAATATCAATCCCTCTTTTTTGACTATGGATTGAGACTTGGATAATGTGGATATGTAGGTGTTGCATCCGTGTCGTGTGGATAGGAGTTGAATGACGGAGGATCCATCGGTGGACAGTGAACCGGAACGTTCGTTGGCGATTGTGTCGATGAGGGTGTTGAACTGGCCTATGGCTGTGGTGAAGCCTATTTCTTCGTCTTGTGATGGTACTGCTGGCCCTAGGGTATTTACTTCAAGATATTGCATTGGCAGTGGAAGTGATGAGATTTGCAGATAGGGATGAACTGATGGGTTGAATTTTTATGCAAAAGTATCTCTAACTCACCTTGGCCATGTTTTAACTTGACCGATCCAGTACTAACAATTGATGTATCGATTCCCAATACTGCCAACCCTCTATCAACATTGCATGCAAAGTTCAAATAAAATTGAGTAACATGGTATTGAATGTGATGAATGTTCAATAAAATGTAATAGACACACTCACTCTGCAAGGAAACATGCATACTCATTACCACCCACAACCACTGCCTATCAGAGTTCAACACACAAAATAAGGTATCAATTACTATCCCACTTGGTCACAAGACATACATAGCATCACGCCAGCACCAAAAAATACTAACCTTGCCACCATAAAACCCCGAATCATCCGCACCACCAACATTCAATCTAGGCACAGCACAATCAATCCCCACCAAACACGCCGCAGCCGTCGACATGGCATCCGCTTCCGATACGCCATTGGGAATCTTTGCCATTGTATTCGAGTAGACTTTATAATTGTCAATCGTTGACGTTGCTGTTGTTTCTTTATCATCGGCAAGGATGCCAATTTGATATTTGGATGTGACAAAGGTTACATATCCCACATCGTCAGCTGCGCCTCGTGGTGATGGAATTGCATTTTTGGATGGATTGGATAGGAGAAAGGATTGAAGTTCTCCTCCGTCGTAGATGTAGGTTTGTTTTGCTTGGAGATTGGATGATGATGCCTTTTGTGAGTTGGGAGAGAGGAATTTTGATATTTGCGGTGGTTGGAAGGACGAGGTTTGGAGAGTTAGAGTGCTGAGGAGCAGTAGTGGTGCTTTGAGTGGCGGTGCCATTGGTGATGGGAGGTTCTAGGCTATCAGTTGATGTTATGGCTTTAGAAGCAGGCAGAGCAGGTAGTGTTAATCTCTATCTGACACCATGGTGAGGAAAAAACAGACACATGCGATGGATTATGCAGTTGATGAGATCAAGATGGCAAAATGCCGGCTGCCAGAAGGGTCATTGATGAGTCTTCAGGCAATTTAATCTATTGCTCAATACAGGCATTTAGCTTCTCAAAAGACTCTACTCACTTTGGCATCGGTCATTGTTAATCTAGAAGGTAAGATATGTGTCCTCAAACAGCAGGTTAATCTATTGATTCCCATGTAAATATTCTACCGGTGTCAAGAAAGATATGGGATTCAAGACTTTTTACCTTTGAAGATTGAACTAAAAATTGGCGAATGACTGGAATCTTTGATGCCAATCTCTTCTTTATGTCTCTGTCTCGCCTGCCAACTTTTGAGCGAGAGGAAGCACCATGAGATTGAGCTTGCCATCTCGTGAGTAAGGCAGACGCCGCAAGACAAGAAAGAGGGAAAGCAGACAGAGAGAGCAATGTTTCAACAGATCAATGAAACAATGAAGCAAAAATGAACAAACTGACACTGTGCGGAGCCTTTCATGCTCTCCCCACGAAATCTCCATCCAACAAATCCAGCAAGTCTCACGACACCGAGGAGACCACCGTATTTACCTTCCAACTCTCTCCCGGCGGGACCGGTGCAGTGGACAGCCATTCCTATCAGTCGTCTTGCAGTGAGAGTCCTGAATCGAAACAAACGAAGAGCTCGCGATCACGTGAGTTGAAATCCAAAAGTTCAAAAGACTCAAAGAGACAGAAGAGAAACAATGCAGTAGATGAATATCGCAATGTGAGAAAAGCTCTGTTTGATGCAGCCACTGAAAGTGAATCCATTGCCACTGATCCATTGTTGGGCATGGTGGTTAGTAAGTCTAGCAGAGAGCAGGGGAGCAAAATGTCTGGCAGCGGCACCAGAAAGAAGAAGATTGATAGAGCTGATAGCAAGTCAGATTGCAGAGATGCAGCAGCAGCTACACTCAATACATCACAAGACAAAAGTGTTCAAATCACCAGTGGCAGCAACAAAGACGACATAGGAGAAGATATACCAGACAAGCGACAATTACTCTGGCATGCCGCCATGCAATATCACAGATCTCGTCACGGACGCTACAAACAAGGCAAACAAACTTCTCGCAAACGACATGGTGACAGACACAACAAACACAATAAGACATCCAGAAAGAAACAACTCCAAGAATTGGATGTACTCATCAATTCCTCGAAAGAAAGTCTCAATACCAATATTCGTAAACGAGGATTGAAGAACATTCATCAATATTTGCCTAGTTTGAGTGATACAGATTCTACTTCTCAACAACAGTTGGAGCATCCAATATCAAACAGTCGACAACCGATCGAAACAAACGATGTTCTTAAGCAACATACACAAACGAATGTTCCAGAAGAATACTGCCCCATCTGCTCCTGTCGTCTAACCATCCTCTACTCTTCCCCCACAACACATCGATTGACCGAAATACATTCTGGATGCGATACTCCCTCCTCCAAAATGGATAAGGCCTTGCCTCCCTATTGTATTGGATGTCGAGCCTACCTCGTTTACGAATCGTGGGATGAAGTAAAACGGAGGCAGTTGTTACGTAATTTCGAGCAGAGGTTGGAATTGTATTCTCCTTCCAGTAGTGGTAGTAGTGGTATGGATTCGTGTCCCTTGGAAGACTTTAGGAATGGAAGATTGATTGTTGTTGCTTCTTCTTCTGGGGGTAGTTGTGATCATCATGGGTGTGCTACGCCGAAAATTAGCAACTCGTCGTCGGAGGTATCATCGTTTAGTAGAGATAGTTTTGAGGTGGATGTAGTACCGAAGATGTTTACGGCTTCGTCGTTGTCGAATTCTCATCATCGGGGAGTGCCGGAGCATTATGGTGAGGATGGAAAGGTCTTGATTCCTACGAGTCAATACAGGAGGAAGGGGACTATAATGTTTGATTCGTATGATGGCCGGTCTGAAGTTGAGAGGAGAAGGAATGACGGTCTCGCTGCTAATCCTGATGGTGCTGGAAGAAAGCAGCAGAAGGTTGAAGTGAATGATGATACAATTTCAGATGCTAGCACCATTGGTTCGGAGGATGATCCATTTGAGGACCTTAAAACACCAAAGAATGGAGAAATGCCATCGACAAAGAATGAAGCTGCAGATGCTCCTGATGATACGCCTGGTGCTGATTCGAATGCTACATTGGCTCCTCCCAAAACAAATGCAACAACTGGTGAGATACAAACTCCATCAAAACACAATGACAGCCAAAACCACCCATCCTACAAGGAAATTGACGAAACCATCACCTTCAAATCGCCGACTCTAGCCGCAAAACAGTCCATGATTCAAGCCCAAGTAGCCATAGCTTCCACCTTCTCTGAAGAATTCGCCATCTTTAATGACTACAACATTAAAAAAGCTGCCGCTACCAAACAAATTGCCAAATGTTTGCACAGAGGGTATGAATTAACTGCCGTGAAGTGCGATCGATGTGAAATGCCATTAATGAAACGTGGCGAAGAGGAGATTTGCGTTTCTTGTCCCGCCATTATGAAGAGAGTTAGAAAGATTGTAAAAGAAAAGAGGACCGGCTTGAAAACTCCCAAGATGTCTAATAGAACGGAATTTGGTGACTTTGAGCAGGTAGATACTCGTGATGACGAAGCGAGTTTCGAGATTGCGGGTAGTGAAGTGCATATGAATGCATTGGTGGAACCAAGTAGAGAAGCGGCGCCGCAGATGATACAGGCAAATGAGTCTTGCTCGTCTGTATATGTGAATCTTAGCTACAATGCGACAACTACTGAAATAGAGGAGATGGAAGGAGGCATTGCCGGCCAAAGTCGAGCTATACCAGCTGGTTGCAGTGATTATTGGGTTGTTCATTCGGCATCACAGGTTTCAAATGAGCAGAAGCAACAGGCAAACAATGTACAGTGGCATCAGACCAACTATCATCCAACGCGTCTGTATGATCATGTGATGCCGCCTCAGAGCAATTTCCACCACCAGCAGCCTACACACAGCCAGAATCAACAAAAACATGACCCAAACACCTATCAGTTCCAGTCGGAAAATCTTCATCAGTCTTCATATCATCACTCATCGGAATATCATCAAAATACTGATAATTCTCAGCAAGTATGTCATCATCATGGACCTGCACATTACTATCACCCATCTCATGCGAATGGGTTTCATGGTCAACATCATATTCGACTGCAGCCTCCATATAAACACAACTCTGATAATACTGGTTCCTTTCAGCCGATGCCACATCCACAGCCTTCAAACGACTACAACTTCGGTACAAATGAAAACCAGCAACAAAGTATTCAGCAGCAGCCGTCCTATCATGAATTGAATGCAACATCATGCGAATCAGGATATGAATCATTCCATCATATTGTAAATGGAGAATCGCTCGAGTCGGTAACAAAGTGCCCTCGTGACCTGCCTCCTACTGGGCTGATTTGGGAGTATAAACCTTCTGAGCGTCATCCTAATAATGGTGGCATGTTGTTCAGTGAAATGCAGGGTGCTCATGACGCGCACTCTCACTGTATGCAGCATGAAAGTACTTGCCCAGTTCCTGCAAATGCCAACATGAATCCAATGCAATCATCAAGCCGCAGCTACCAAATTGGCTCACATGAGAGAAAAGCTTTTGATAGTGTTGCAACGCCACTTCAATCGGATTCTAGCCATAAAACAGAGTCAGCGACTCGTTTAGCTCTGTCACCAAGACAAGACAAGTTCAAGCAGATCTGGAATGAATGTGTACCTGTTTCGTTTGAACTCAATTCAGATGCTAAGCGGAAAGTCATCGATTCAGATTCGAAGTTGTTTGAGAATGAATCGAGTGGTGCATTCGGGCGAAACAGACAGTTTGATGATAATGCAGCAATGATGCCTGGAAAATCAATCTATCGTGAGAATGTCATGTCCCCATCAACTATAACAACCACTCCGCATTTGTCGATAGAAGAAGAACGATTTTGCGAGCGACTGAAACAGATTGCCAACAAGTTGAAGAGTACTGCTGACGAATTCGCGTGCAACGAAAAAGACAACCGTGATGAACTCCATACTCCTTTGCCAATGAACGGTCATTCGAATACAACGCACAGCACGATGCTTGGCTCTTCCTCTCCTGCATTACAAAACGATACGTCCGATCGAACTCAACATGAGACAAGGTCGTCCTCGCCAGTCCTCATCCGAAAGCCTCTCGAGCCTGTGGGAATAGAAAGCGACAACTGTCAGCTCTCTGTTCATCCTAGGGTCAGCGCCGTCGTTCAAAAAGCAAGGCAATCTGATGTGCATATGAGAACATCTGGAACTGATCCCCCTGGACGTGAACCCTCCGAAAACACTGTTGTTGTTGGTCATCACTTGCTTCGTGTAAGCGGAAACATAAGATCACCAAAAGGTCACATTCGCTCTCCGCATGCCAAAGAGTCCATCACTCCAAGAAGATCTGTGGTAGATCCCCCTGAGGATGTAGGAGCGTATCCCAAATCTAAAGGTACCGAATCAGTTCAGCATTGCACCCCGCAACGAAAGAATGGCTACCTTCGTCGGCCTACGATCACAACACCGACGAATAGAAGTAAGAATCGGACTGAAGTCTTATCACCTAGATCTTCGATGACAATGTCTCAGAGCAAGCTGAGCCATCTACGCACTCCAAAAAGCAGAACATCATCTGTTTCGTATGAAAGGCATTCAACGACATCTAAGTTAGCGTTCGATACAAAGAAACCTACCAAGTCAGAATTTCACCTGAACATTCCATCGTGGGTAGATGATGAAATCGATGCACCAATTAAACCTGCAAAGTCCTTTGGTGAAACCTCGATGGATCAGCTAATGCGCAAGATAGACGAGATTGAAAATGACTTCAGTACGATCGTCGCCTCTCTGCCAGGCTCAGATGGATTGACGTTGAGGTTCACAAAAAGTGATGACAATTCAACCTTAGCGAGCAAAACAACCTTTGACATGCAAGAAGAAGCAGACAACATTGAGCACCAGCTGAAGTCCAGCAGCTTTGAGAGTCAAGAGTCGCAAGACAGGCTCATAAGTGGAATCTTGCAACAGATGCGCATCGTTCAAGATCAGATTGAGCAGCTGGATTCATGTGATATGGATGACGGCTCTGGCTCTGAGAGAAGTCAAGGATCCCAAGGGATGGCAGAGTTACTTGGAAGACTAGCACATGCAGCAGAATCATTACGATCTCTACAAATGGAATAGCATTTATCTGTGCCGTTCATTGGAAACCGGTACCTTCACTCCGATCGTGGAGAGAAAGATTTATTATACATACTTTGAATACTTAATGTATGAATATTCCTGAACGAGTACTGCCGTTGTACTTGCTAGATCGGAAGCTAATTCTTGCCAATTTCATGACCTTATTCATCTGAGTTCGCCTTTGCCGAAATAAGCATAGTGTGATTATTATCATCATTACTTTAACTCAAGATGTATTGACATTCGAGTTCTAGACATATATACATTAACTAAGAATGTATTTGTTTGTGCTGTATCTCTATCCCATTGCGAATGGGTTGTGGTAGCCTACTTGATTTGAAGCGCCCATCAATCCTCCACATTGCTCAAAGCCATTAGACTGCTGCATAGATGCGGCTGTAACGCATTCCATTTCAGCCTGCTCGGATTTATGCCGTAGTTCCTCCGCCAGCTTTCTGCTGGACTCGGCTTGCCTGCACAAGGCGAAACAAAAAATCAGGTCAGTGAGTAAGTGTTTGTGATTAGACTATCGATTCGACAGCATCTATAAATCATCTGAACTTACTGTTTTGCTGCAGCGAGTTGTTGACGCGCCTCGTTAACTTTTTCACGTTCCGCCTGAGCTTGTTCCTGCGCTGCTGCCACTTCCTTCTTTTTCTTACTCTTGGTAGTAAATGATCCTTTCTTCTTCTCTGCAGCGTGCAAGTTGTCCTCAGCCTGTTTCGCCACCATTTCCATGTTCTGGACTTGTTCCAAAAGTGTGTCAACAAGTTCTTTGGATTGTCTGTATGACCTTTCTGCGTTCAGTGCCTCCTTTTTGATAGCTTCGACTTCTGCTACTGTAGGCGACTTGGGCACATTTGGAGGGGGCACGGGAGCAGGAGCTGGAGCGTCAAAAGCTGTCGGTTGTGCTTCAGGTATTGGTGCGCCCACAGCACCCATACCCATAAAATCCATGCCGTAATCATATCCACCAGATGATGGGGCTGGAACCATGGCTGATGTTGGAGCTGCGCCCATTGGGTATCCACCAAATTGAGCAGAATGTGCTGCAGAGTTACCGCCTACTGATTGCTGATCAGATGGATAACCACCATAAGAGGCAGATTGCATACCTCCCACTGAAGCTTGATCTCCTGCATGACCACCAAATGCAGGCTGCATGCCCCCGTTGGCAGTGTAAGCAGCAGACTGATAGCCGGTATTTGCAGTATGCGACGTATGAACCGAGTGAACACTGTGTGCATCCTCTGCCTTCTTTTGTTCGGCACTGTGATCTCCGATAACAGATGAGTTGTTTTCTCCCCAACCATGCCCATACGAATGGGAAATATCAGAAACTCCCCTATTAACTTGCGATGAATCGTCTCCGCCCCAATGTCCACCAGAAATGTCTGACATTCCCCTAGAATGAGACTGAGTCTGCATCACGGTAGACACAGGGGCTGGTGCGGCATCCCATGAAAATAAGTCATCACTTTCTGCTGCGGGTGCGTCTGCTTCGTCCTCCGCTGCTTTCGCAGAGGCAGCCATTGCATGAGCATTTTCTTTCAGCATGGCCTCTTGGGCTTCAAGGACTGCTTCGTTGGCAGCTACAAGTGAATCTTTTATTTCGCGTGTTTCTTTAACTGCTGCTTCCAATGACCTGGAGACGATGAAATTTTCCAGAAGAATGCATTAGTTGTGATGAACACAGATGTCACAAATACTGCGTCGGATATTAAGACTCACTCCCTCTTCTCCTTTTGAGCCTTCAACATAGCCAACGAATCCTTCAACCTGGCCTTACTCTCAGCTACTTCATCTTTCAACCCAGCCAACTCCATCGACAATTCAGCAATACCTGCGGCCAAAGCTCGAACCTCAGATTGGGCCTCTTGCTCTTCGTCTGAAACTAAATTTGCCTTTGCACGGAGAGAAATAACTTCAGCTTGAAGCTTTTGGTGTGCAGTTCGAAGTTTTTCCAATTCGGAGTTGAATTCTTCGTCTTCCTGTCGATCCTTTTTGGTTGGTTTAGGCGAACCGTATACAGACCTGGAGGTGTGTGCTTGAGCGGGGGAAGCAGGTTCGTAGTGTGATTTCGGGACGTGTTTCGGGGATGCGGGCACAAAGTTTTGCTGCACTGAAGGAGTTGGGACGGGCTGAGGCATTTGTGGTTGCGACATTTGGGGCTGCTGCACTTGTGGATTCATTTGCTTGGTGTAAGCTGACTGGGCATTAGATGCGGCAGCATTTTGCTTCATCCCCATTCCTCCACCCATGGCCATACCTCCACCCACAGTATTTCCACCTCCAATGGTACTGTACTCATCAACATCTCCTACGGGAGTGTTACTAAGTCCGGCAAATGCATCGTCAATCGTTTCTCCTCCCACAGCACCAGTCTGTACAGGTTGCTCTGCTTGGTTCACTTGGCCATAACCCATGCCCCGTCCCATCATTTGCTGTTGGGGCATCTGGTGCTGCTGCTGCTGCATTCCATAGACTGGGGGAGGAGGAAGTCCCTGCTGCTGAGCATACATTCCCATTTTATCAGGAGAGGGAATGCTCTCTGGTGAAGCGGGTGCTATTGCCTGCTGGTGTCCCATTTGACCAGGTTGCCCCATCCCCATCTGACTAGGTTGTTGACCAGGCTGTCCAATCACAGATTGGCCACCTCCCATTTGCCCCGGTTGTTGACCAGGCTGCCCGATAACAGATTGACCACCGCCCATATGCCCATTCATCTGCCCCTGCTGTTGTTGCTGTTGTCCATCTCTACCCTCCAAAACTCCCTTTAAACTCCCCGGCAAAAAGTCAGGACACGCCAACCCCTTCTTGGTAACACAAACAATCAAATGCATCGCGACGCAAAACTCCGTCAAATCCAATTTATTGTCCACGGGAACATCACACATGCTCCATATAGTTTTCAAATGATCACGATCCATTCCCGATTTACTGAAGAGTTCCACTGCCTGAGGACCGTGGACGTAGCCTTCTTGAGCGTAGGAGGGGAAGAGGGAGGAGTAACGTGATTGTTCGGCGGGGGTCATGATGTAGGGGTCGGAGGTTGTTAATGCCAGGCTTTGTTGTTGGGGATGGGGCGATCCCATTGGTTGAGGAGTCATGGACATTACTGGCTGTTGATTTGGACGTTGGGGAGATGCCATTACATCTTGCTGTTGCTGCAGTTGATGAGGCTGTCCCATTTGAGGCTGTTGACCTGGCTGTTGCTGAGCAACCTGTTGTTGCTGTTGCTGTACATTAGGAAACTGTACCCCCTCAAAATAAGGAGGCCTACAAACCTCCCCCTCTCTCAACCTCAACTCTCCATCCATGGGCCTTTTACCATTCTGGAACAATTGAATCAATCGAACGGCCGTGTAAAACTTTGACTTGTCCAACATGTTATTCGGGGGAGAATCAGCCATGGTCCAAATGGTTTTGAGGAGATCTACGGGTAGTTTGGATAAGGAGAGAAATTCTACGGCAGAATGGCCGGTGATGTACCCTGCTTGGGATTTGTCTGCTGCTGCGAAGAGTGCTTCGTAAAGTGGCTTGAAATTCATTGGATAGAGAGAGAAAAGGGGATGGTCAGTAAAGAACTTAATACAATCACAAGAGCTGGTCCCAACAACTGTCATAGATAACTCATACTCAGGCTCCAGAACGACGAAATCGCCCCCAATCTCATCAAAAGAAAACAGCAAGGCATCAGTTTCAACACAACCAACAAGTGTTCAGAGTAGGATTGTTCAATATATTAGTATTTTGTACACTATATTTAGTGTATTACACTAGCTCACATCAGCGCACCACACATGCAGGTTCAAAATCAGAATATCCAAGAGGAAAGCGTGCATACTGCAAGGGTCAAAATTGCACAGATGCCGTTTCTACAGATAATAGATCAGATCTATGCACAGAAGTGGTCTCATTTTGTTTGGTCTCTCGGTGGATTTCGCCAAGACAACAGCCAATGCGCAAATCATGCTCAAATAATCCCTTTGGAATTAGACAATGTCAAACAAAGCAACACATGCCCCTCGCAGCAGCAATAAAAACGTAAGGGAGCTGCAGGCAATGACTAAAGAACAGCTACCACAGCCAAGGCTGCACGACAGAGCCAAAACGAAGGACCCCAACACAGTGTCACTTACCAACTCAGTTGGAGGGGGGGTGTACGAGTATTGAATTTGCTGCGCCATGGTTGGTCTCTTTGTCTTTCGTCTCTGTTTAAAGTCTATTGTCTATTATTATTTGATGAGGGGATTATGATGTTGCGTTGTTGGCCTCTGCGATCCAGCAGGAACCGTGGATTTCGTCCGTTGGCATCATTTTTTCCGAAAATTCGAGAAAGCGTTTCTCAATTTTTTTGAACGGATCCAACCAAACTTAAGTACTACTACGTAAGATTTTTTAGATT
>JALLPI010000384.1:0-21229 GCA_036939935.1 Cyclotella atomus | reverse complement strand
AATATCCCAAACCATGAGAAACTGCTTAAGTACCGGATTTGAACTTCCGACAAGATGAACATGGTCCAATCTGGGTATCGTAAGATCAAGGCAAGATGGAAAATATTGTTTGACGCGGTGGATGGTATCGTATAATGTACCTTAAACGAGGATTGCAATTTTCAATTTTTGCATTCGATGAAAGAAGATTGGGAGTTGGAAGAGGTGATTCTTGATTGCCACCAAAACTTTGGATGGAAGATGGTATCATAGTCAAAGGAACAAGCATGGGTCAACAAGACGCCCTGTGTCAACGCAACCTATAACCGAAGTGTGTGGTGGACATAATGCAAAATGAAACGACAATAAGATGTTAGCAGTAATAATGTTGAGCTGGACCTGGAATTATCATTATCGATAGTAGAAAGAAGAAGAAGAATGTACACTAACTCAAAATCGTATACCTCATACAACCACCTAACTATCTTACGTCCTGTAGGACTACTAATACATCATGGCACCAGAACAGGCCGAACGAACTTCACATCATCCATGGCAATGTCAAAATTAGACACACTACAGACTGTGCTGCCAGTATCTAAAATCTTTGTACTAGAGCGTTACACAAGAACACCTCTTTAGATGAATTGATGGTTTTAAATAGATAGACAAGTCAGTTGTTTGATATGTGCTGCTCGGTGATGATTTATGTACAGAAGGAGTGGGCTGGAAGTCCATGCCAAGTAGGCAGAGTAATACTTATCTAGAGTTATAGAATCTGGTGTACTTGATAACATCAACTTGCTTGCTTTCAAATAATATGACACCTTGTATTCATTATCACACTTCTCTCTAGCCTCTGAAGCAGTCAGCAAGTTCAACCGCCAATCATTCGACTTTCCTCCCAATACCTCGGTCCATAAGACACAAACAACTCTTCACCAACCTCAACATCTCTCAAAGCGACGACAGGACAATACCAAATATCCGTCTGTTGCACATGCTCAAATTTGACATTGCACCTCTCTTCCAACCTAGGATCATTAATGTATCTCGCCAATACCTCAGGACATGGCAAAGCATCGACAAATCCATCATTCCGTCGATTGTGTGTCGGATAACCGTTTTGAAGTTTGAGTACGTAGGTACGATCCTTGAGGCGTTTCTGAGATTGATAATCGTGTCTGTATCCGGTGTAATAGCAGATGGTTTCACCTTTGGTTAGTTTGACTTTGGTGAATAGGCCATTGCCTGCGTTGGGGATGGTGGATGGGGCTATCTTTAATTGAGATTCGTGTTTGCCGAGAGGATGTGGGGGTAGATTGGTATTTAGATGGTCTTGGGCTTCCAAACTTCTCAGTAGTAGGGTTGATAAATCATCGTGTTTTGATTGGAATAAGTCGGTATCTTGAATGTGTGCTTGTCTGTTTAGAGAGTCGGAGGATAGGGACGGTCTGATACCCAATTCGTACCACTTTGATAGATTCTGTACTCGTCGTTCTTGTATAGCAAATAGTCTTATATCGTGCTCTTCTGTCTTTGTATTGGAATCTTGTCCTCCTGGTAACTCTTCATATTTTCTCTGGATAGATTTAGCCGCGTCGACAGCGCGCTGTGTAGCTAGTATTTCATCCAACTCATCGCTCGTTACTTGTTGATGGGTGGATACTGCTTTTGGTGAGTCGCCAAAGTCGACACCGGTGAAATCCATGTAGGCGAATGCCACGTCACTGTCGACACTGATATCGTCGGATTCGGTTGCATTGTTTGAAGGCATGATGCATGTGCAGCGAATGCCGAAAAGGTGGCTGTCACCATGATTTGTGAGCCACGGCCGACAGATCGGTACGGTTGATGGTGCGGTGCGGAAAAGCTTGGCGGGAAAGGTAGTCAATATTAGGTACGTTTGAAATGCACCAACTCTCTATTATTGGCTTTGGTCGAAGAGAGAGGAACCTTATCCGGCCAATATCATACATATCCAGTACGTTTGACAACTCATTTCACCCTCCTTTCGCCTTCCACCACTTCCTGTTCAGTTTGTGAGCCACATCCAAGTAAAAGCCGAGCGAGCGGGCTGATTCATCTTGTTGCCTGCTGCGCCCGATAATTGAAGTGCAGATTGTAATCTCTAGCTTGGGTGGTACTTACCTGCGACGAGAGCTAAGCCGGCGTGGCATTAGAGATATATCATCAGATCCTGCACCTAAGACTGCATCTCACATCATGAAACCAAACACCGACACCTCCACCAACACCCCAGGGAACACACCTCCATCCAAACGATCCAACACATCCACCAATCACATTGACACCTCTCCATCGCGCGCGGATAGCAATAGTAACAATAACAGTCCAACAACATTCCTCCAAACAATGTACACAACCCTAACCAATCATCTATTCACCTCCTCCAACAACCAAGAAACAACATTCTCCACCCAATACAAATCCTACGAATTATTCCGCAACGAAACCAATCCCAATCCCGAATTATTCACCCCCTTCTCACCGGCACTCACCACATTATTAGATATCGCCCTGTATCAGTCTTTCGAGGCGGAATTGGTACCAACAGTTGCAGCAGGGGGGGAATTACTCCGTGTATTATTGGAAATGAAAGAATGTTCCGCGTTGATTGTTCGAGAATGTAAATGGATGGTTGGTGTGCCTTTTGAGGTGTTGGAGATGGATGTAGAAAGTGGTGTGGCTGTGGGGAGTGGTGGTGTGGTTTTGGAGAATGATTTGATTATTTTGGGTGGTGAGAATGACGATAATGATGGTGTTGGTGGTGGTGCCTCGTTTGGGCTATTGTCGGAGGAGAGTCGATGGAATGAATACGAAATGATGCATGATTTCGCGTGTCAGTGTTTGAGTGCGGCGAAGGAGGCGATACATCGATTGAGTACGGATCGATTGTCCGAGTCGGCGAATTTGACTTTGGCAGATGTCATTTCTTCTACTTCTTTGGGTGAGAATAATGAGCAGCAGCAGGGGAAGAAGGAGGATGCAGGTACTATCGAGC
Source organism: Cyclotella atomus (assembly GCA_036939935.1). NCBI lineage: Eukaryota > Bacillariophyta > Thalassiosirophyceae > Thalassiosirales > Thalassiosiraceae > Cyclotella > Cyclotella atomus. The sequence goes on along the minus strand of JALLPI010000384.1, from coordinate 18,225 downwards.
AAGTGTCGCCGGGGAGTGATAATCAGCAGATTGGTTCGTTGAATATAATGACCAATGCAGAGATTGGGAGATGTTACAAGTCACAGCCTAGATCCAGTTGCTGGGAGAGTTCTCGTCTGTACTGTCCTGATTACAGCTGGGCCGACGATTGTATCACATCGTGTCAGCGTCTGCTTAGAAATCTTTCCAAGCACAAATTCATGACTTCTATCGGTGGCGGTGGCGGTGGTGCTCACGGATGGAATCGATACACACCCAATTATTCGGCAATGGAGCCAAGTCCACACATTATACACCCACCAACGTTTGCATCTCGCACTCCTCATCCGTTCCCGTCACTTGAGGCAATCCACGCACTCAAGTACTTAGTGTCGGATCTGCTATCCACAGCGATACCATCACATCTAAATCAATTTCGAGCCGCGGTAGAAACCAATGCAGTAGTATCAAAACGATTGTATCTTGTCAAATGTGAATATCGTGCACCCATCCGAGCCCATATGGAAAGTTGTATGGCCGTCAAGGCAGCACCCAAACTTGACTTGGTCGAACGATATCTGAAGGAGTTTCACGGTGTCACTGGAGAAGGAGAGTCTGCGTCTTCTGCCGCTGGAAACAATCCACAAACTACCTTCCAGAGAAGCAACTCGACAAAAAGAAAGAATAGCAATAGTTCCACTGCCGAACCATTAGCTTTGCATAAACAGCGTGATTCACTCGAAAAACACATTGCCGAACAGTGGAAACACCCATCTTTTCTTGAGGCATTGCAGCTCGAACGATTATGTGAACGACTTGAAATGGAAATGTCTCAAATATTATTACCGTTGTCACATTTGGCCGCTGAAATTATGGATCAGCTCAAGGGTAGGATTAGGGCTGTGGCGGTGCTTACTGCGGATTCGGAGGAGAGTGATGAAGAGAGTGATTCTGAGGAGAGTGTGGAGCTGAATATTGAAGAGGTACTTGGGTGGAAGGATGTTCCTCATATGAGAGAGTTGTTGAAGGTGAGTTCGTTTATTTCCTCGCTCTGTTTGCATATGAACACATGACTTTAACGTTGAAATCATACCCGACTTATTCATGTAATATGTAGTGCCTCAAAACGATATTGTGTCGCAAGCCTGGGCCTGATGAATCAAGCGGAATACGACCACTTTTACTTGATCTACAGGGCGTTCCTCGTAAAAACGATGATTTGGTAGATTTATCTGTAGAAGTTCCATTCTACAAGCCACTTCCTGTTACGAAGTCATCCTTCTTTACTTCGTTTCTATCGAAACGATCGAAAAAACAACATGCTGACAAATGGTACTATTTGGAGCAATTCATTGAGCAAGTAGAAACATTAATGAAGTTAGTTGCTCAACCAAACTGCCCGTTTTTGATTGAAGATGATAGAGGAGGTAAAAGATGGCAGGAACTGATACACAATTGTGCAGAGGTATGGGATTCTGAATTGTTCCGTGCACAATACCAGGATTGGTTCGATATGGTTGTTAGACAGCGTGAACTCAATACAGCAACCGATGGGAGCAGCTTGTCTCAAATATCCGAAAATATAAGAGAGGCTGAGATAGAATTAAGCATCGCCATGGCGTCAGCATCTCAGCTAGAGCTGGTTAGGCAGCGCTTGGAAGCTCTGATTGATGATAAAAATGCTAGGTACATGGTGCTGGCTCAGATTGTAAATGATGTGGCTTTAAGAGAACTGAATGAGAATATTGTGGTCCTGCCTGCAACGAATGACATGACATTCGACTTTCCCAAGTTGTCATCTCCTGGTTTGTTTGGAAAACAGCTCATGATGTCACAAGAAGTCTTGCCTATTTAGTGATGAATGCGAGTAAGAGGTGCGGATTGCATTTTCATTTGGGTCAAATAGTTAAGTAAACTGGCCCACGGAACTCGAAGAATAGTACTTGTGAAACAATATTCCTCATCAGGTCCACTTGCTGATTCTCTTTAGATATTGCTACAGCAATATGATATTGTCATGTAAGGGAATGGAAGAACTTGATTACAATTTTGTGCTGAAGTTGATTTTCACATGCTCTTATAAGGCTCAGTTGAATGTTGATTGATTCCAAAAAGCAACCTGAGTGTTTCACCGTGTGATAGCTACAAAAGTAACAACAATGATGTTAGTATAGGAGGCTCGTTGACAGGTTAGAATAGTAGTAATGGTAATAAGTTTGAAGTTATTGGGCATGTTAAATCTCTCTAATGACTTGTGGTTCTTTGTAGCTCTCTGTATTGTATTTCTTCACGGCCAGGATACAAGATTATTTTATTTAAAGCAAAAGATTGACAACTATGACTCTCTCAACACCATCGCCTCGGCGCCATGTTGACATTCAATTGGCACCGTCATCTTTTGATCTAAAGGGTACCACCAGACATGGCGCACTTCCAGTGAACTATCTTTTTCAATCTCAGATCTCCATCAATAATCTGAGAAAGGCAAAGCTGAGCTAGAGGGCAACCTCAGGCATGCCCTCACAAAGAGTTTGGTGGGCTGGCTATCAAGTTAGAGGTCTTGATTTCAAGCAATCATTGTGTGAGTTTTTAAAATGACCTTTTTTGTTGGTTTTGCTGATTTTTCAACCTCCATGGCTAAGCCATTTCTGCTCAGATGGCAAAACGAGATAGATCGTTGCTTGCAATGTGTAACGAAGGTCAATGAATTACTGACTGTCAAGTTAGGGGCATTGGTTCTTGAAAACTGAATTTCTAGATTTCACTTGAAACTTGCAACTTCTTGCCTGCCTCCGCTCCGCCTTAGCCTTTTGTCGTCCCAGCCATTGTTGTAGCCTCCAGCCATTTTTGTGCCGCCTCAATACCACACGCACAGCCCAGCAGGTTTGATAATAGTAGAAGCCATGAAACCTGTGTGCACGTTGACTGCATATCAACTATTCGTTTCTTTTGCAAGACATTGTTTCTCCTGATAACGATGGTGCCGAAATGAATGAAGGGTACGAGAGGGGGAGACTGATTGATCCATTGATGCCAGATCGTTATCGTGACATCTACATGCCGAGGACTTGGTTTGCTTCAGCCAGCAAACGAGCCAGGACCAAAGAATCAGATCAAAGACGCAAGCATCGGAAGGGCCATGGTAAGGTCAGTTTTGAAGAACTGTCACAGAAAGTCTCATCAAGATGGAAAGTGCTCGAGGAAATTGACCCCGAAACCAAGAAATATTACGCCATGATTGGCAAGCGAGAGTTGCGAGCTTACAAATCCAAGGTTGAGATATACAAGGCGGGCATTGCTTCTGAGGAAATAAGAAGTGCACGTAGAAGCTCCAACAGCTCTGCATCTGCCAGCCTTGAAATTCTTCAGAGTTTCCAGTCGCAAACCTAAACCAAACAAGTAGCACCAGAAATGGGGGTATCAACACGTGTTTTCGTGAACAATGAACCATCCACTTTAGAAACAAGATCCGATTTGGTTGTCACTTGAAAAGTGAGGGCGAGCTAAATGTAGATGTGACTTGTCCAGTCCCCAACCGCACCGAGGATACCAAGTTCTCGTTCATCCCAATACCTCCTTCATTGCAAGAACGAGAAGATGTGTTTTTGAAAAGATGCAAATGCGAAGACAAGTCACCTATGCAATTGGAAGATTCTACCTTGGTGCTTGACAACAAGATTACCAAAGACAATACCGAGTTCTCTTTCATCCCAGTACCTCCTTCATTATAAGAACGAGAGGATGTTTTTTTGAAAAGATGCCAGAAGCGATACCAACTTCTACCATGAATAGCGTGCTAGATTCTGCTGCAATAAATGATGTATTCTTTGGCCCAACCATGAGAGATCTTGACTCGTGCAACTCGTATGCAATCAATGATGAATACAAAGATCATAAAGTCTCTAGACGTCTGCATCTGACTTGTCGCAAAACCTCTGTGAAGATATGTCACCTTTGCAAATGCGCGATTCCATGTCGTTGCTTGACTACTACAAGTTTACCAAAGACGATTGCGAGATGCTCTTAAAGGCTCTGTTTTAACCTAACACGAAGTTATTTAGTCATGCAATACATGAGAGAATACCTCAGTCAATCGACTTCACAACTCCAGATAAGCACTGCTTACTACGAAACGTTTGAAACAGCTTCTGCATGCCAATAGATAGGCTCGTTTTCTTGGAACTTCTGTGTTGAATCGACTATTAGTTATTTTCCAGTATTTATTCTTTTCGTTTGTTGCCTTGGTTGGCACCTATCAGTTGTCAAGTTCTCCCCTTTTCGACTACGCGGCTTGGATCTGCTCCCTGGCACAAGAAGACAAATAACACACTTTTAGAGTGGAATAGGATTATTCACCCAGCCTGCAGTATTCCTCTCTCTAGGTTTACTCGTTGGCAACAATCCACCTACATCGCGTACTCGTTTGCATGAAGCCAATCTAGCATCGGATCCAGCAACACCATATTTGCAGAGAGCTTCATCAGGCGTCAGCTTGGGTATGCACTTGGGATCCAGCTTCGGGTTGCATTCGGTTGTGTCTTTTTCAAGCTGAGAGTTTACGAAAGAGTCCATGTCGAGTGCTTGAGCGGTGGCTGCAGCGGTGCCAAGGATGGCTGCTTGAGCAAAGGTGTCGATGATGTGTCTCCTTTGGATGAATAATTGTGTTGATTGGTGTGATTTCGTGCTACTACCGCTGCCGCTGCCGCTGCTGCTGCTCTGCGTTACCGAGAATGCATGGTATGGCCTTGCCAAGGTAGAGACGAATAAAGCAATACCAGAGGCTTTCATGTTGACCCTTTTTTACGAAGAGAGGGAGAAAGAAGAGAGGAGGGAGGGGGCGGCGCTTGGCGCCACTTTTGATGTGTCTCATGATGAGCTCGTCACATCGCGCCTCCCGGTCGCCGCTTAATTCGGGCGGCCATCCTACATCTAACCATAACATCGTTGGAGAATAGTCAACACCTTGCAAAAGAACATTGTTTAGATTTCTTCCATTCAGATGAATCCGCTTACAAGTTTCCAATTGTGCACTAGATTCGTGACGTGGCCTTCTGCAGCTGGCATTGCTCGAAATTGCTCACAAGCGAACACCTCAATCAATAGATCCTCGTGTCAGATTTTCTATTGCCTCCAGCGTACCAAACGACCCGATATGTGAGCTGGCATCATCAAACTACGATATGGCCCTTCATCTACCTCTGAAGCTGGTCATGATCTGTCGTACATGCCAAACGCATCATAGTGTTTGTGGATCTTCATAAGAACCATAGTCAATTGTGATGAACTCTATTCATCGTCATGCACCAAGTATCCATACCATTGATGTCTATGATAGAATACGTGTCGAACCAAGCAATATAAGCTTTCGAGGCGCAATTGATTTCATGACATTGCAAACTGCCAAGAATGGAGCGTATGATGCAGTGATTGCCCTTGGTGGAGGCTCGACAATTGACACTGCAAAAGCTGCAAACCTTTATACGTGTCATCCACCTCCAAACAATGACTTTTGCGCATATGTCAATCCACCCTTGGGTGGTGGTTTGCCTGTACCTGGAGCATTGGTTCCATTGATTTCCATACCGACAACCGCAGGAACTGGGAGTGAAACAACTGGCGTTAGCATATTTGATGATGTGCCCACAAAGTCCAAAACTGGGATAGCCTCGAGATATCTCAAACCTACGTGAAATCATTACCTCAATCCGTGGCAAAGTATAGCGGCATTGACGTGTTATGCCATGCCTTGGAGAGTTACACAGCAGTGCCATACTCATTAAGACCTGGCGGGAGGCCTTCATCTTCAATATTGAGACCAGCATACCAGGGCAGCAATCCCATTAGTGACATTTGGTCCTTACATGCCTCGAGAGAATGTGCAGCATACTACCTAGAATGGCGGTTGACCCTGCAGGTGATGACGAGGCACGAAGTAAAATGTGCCTGGCATCCAGTTCAGCAGGCATGGGGTTCGGTAATGCAGGTGTACATCTTTGCCATGGGATGAGTTATGCCGTGGCTAGTCAGGTGAAAGGTAGATATTAGACAGAGGGTTATCAAAAACAAACGTCTTCTTATGGTGACACTGACAAACATGGTTTAGTGGCGCATGGTATTTTTGTTAGCATCAATGCTCCATCAGTATTTCGTTTCACTGGAATGCCAGGCAAGATTGGTGGTGCTGCTGTATTTTCGCGAGATAGACATGTGGAATGTGCCAATATTTTGGCAAAGGCGAGACTACAAAGGCAATCCGTCTCTACTATTCCATCTGAAAAAGCAATGAAAGATGAGCCAGGGTAAGCACTGGCAAATGAAGTACTTGAACTCATGCATCTTCTTGACATTCCAGTGGGCATCACTTGGTTATGATGAAACTGATATTGACGAGTTGGCCAAGGGCACATTGCCACAGCATGTGACTAAGCTGTCACCGCGCCAACCTGTGGAGTTGGATGAGCTTAGGCAGTTATTTCGTGACGCTTTAGATGGCTAAACTACAAAGATTGAGATTGGCTCAGCAGTTCATAATTTTAATGCTATGGTATTGTTGTTCATCTGATCGACGAAGACTGATCCTGACCAAACTGTTAAACTTAAAGCATCCTTTCCTTGAGCCACTGGACTTTCAGAGTTAAGATTCTTCCGTTCGCTACCTCTGTAAGATATTTATTCTCCATTACAACAAAAGGCAAATGTATTGTATTTCGTAATGTGTTTGACAGAGTCCCATAGGAATGGAGCTTGACTTGCAACTCAAATCGTTTTGCCCACAGGTCAAAATTTTGCCATTTGAATCCATTGGACTCGCATTGATCAAGGTCAGTAATTGTTTGCCTCAACGAATCATTCCATCTTAGAAAATACTGTTTCTGTTCTTCGTTGGTACTCGTTTTCAGCAGCCGCTCAGATATATTTACTAGTCCCGAATGCTTCATGCTGCCAATAACTGTTGGATCGTGTTCTAACTCATGAATTGTTCGCCCTGTCCGTTCCTGCAGCTGATTCACTTGCAATACTAACTGCCTGCTTTGAATTCGTTCATGTAGAAAGCAGTTCTCCAGATCCAACAGAGATATTTGGGCCGATAACTGAGCTTTGTGGCCAAGGACTGAAATGAGTGCATGTATACCGCGAGGTTGGTAATCTTCTGCTGGTTGAGTGTGTGTTTCATGAGTTGATGAATCACCGTCAGGTTCACATGACATTATGCATTTCTCTTCAGCATCAACATATTCGTCTTGGCCGGTAGATTCACGAGCGAGACATTGCTTCAGATCTTTATTTCTCTCCCTGATTTGCAGTATAAACTTGTTCAGAACGATCTCGAGAGCAGCAAATGCCATAGCTCGCCCCGTTACAACCGCGGGTTCAGATAACACATTCATATTGCATACTTTCGGCCCTTTTCTGCCATACATCTCTAAGACATCAATCAGTATCTAACTCGACGAATCGGCCCCGATAACAAAGCGATCAATGGTTTTACTGAGTAGTGATAGAGGGTGCCAGCTTACAAGATGGTTATGCCCGCCTATCATAGTAGTCTTGTAGAGGACAACATTTTTAGGTGGGTCATAATGTATCCTAAAAGATACTCTTTCCATCTGTTCTTCGTCTCTTTATGTCACGAAGATATCAATTTGAAGTGTATCTTTTCCTCGTGAACACTCACACTCCAAGTCAAGCACACACAACCTGACAATGAAGGCCTCCGCAGCCATCCTTTTCCTGGCTCTAGGCCAGTCACAGTGCTTCACTGCCCCTCGTACACAACTGTCATCACGAGCAGCAGCGCCTCCTCTTTTCTCGGCAGTAGCACCGACTCCAGAGCTGACTGACAAAGAAATCTTGGACGAACTGGAAGCAGCAGCTGAATCCATTGCAGCTGGCGTCTTGGAAGATGTAGACTGCCTAGTTGACAGTACCGGCGGGCCTGTAGATGAAATGTGCAGCGATGAATCGTTGTATTTTGGAGTGAAACGTAGAGTGAAGTCACTGGTGCGGGGGACGTTGGGCTTGCTTCGTAACAAAGATGATGGAGGTGAAGAAGTTGATACCAACGTAGAGAGCTATTTGTTTGGTGGTGAAGATGATGGGCCTGTGCCGGAAGGGGAATTGTTGGAGCAGGGTTGGACAAAACGAGGTAACTCTTCGGCGCTACGTCGTAATGCTGAGGTGTGGAAGTTCGCGTTCAAGTCTGTGTTCAAAGTTTTGGGTGCTAGGAAGCTTCGTAAAGCTGGGGATGAAGAGGGTGCGCAAAATGCAGAGGGGGGAGCAGCGCTATTTATTAGAGATGGACTGCTGAGACTGGGGCCTACATTTGTAAAGCTGTGAGTCGATGCGAAATGACATTCATTGTGTGCATATGTGTGCTGTCTCATTGAAATCCTTCCGTTGCATTCCAGAGGGCAAGTGGTTTCAACAAGAACTGATGTCCTGCCCAAAACGTACACCGATGTTCTCAAAACACTGCAAGATGATGTGCCTGGTTTTAGTGGCAAAAGAGCCAAGCAAATTGTATCAAATGAATTAGGCAAGCCTTGTGACGAAATCTTCACAAACTTCTCAGAACAACCTCTTGCAGCAGCAAGTCTTGGTCAAGTACACACGGCAATCTACAATGGAAAGAAGGTGGCTATCAAAGTTCAACGGGCTGGGTTAAAAGAGCTGTTTGATGTAGATCTGAAGAACTTGAAGAAACTGGCCGAGTTGCTTGACAAATTCGATCCTAAAACAGATGGAGCTGATCGAAACTGGGTATCCATCTATGAAGAGAGCGAACGATTGCTCTATCTTGAGATTGACTATTTGAATGAGGCTGCAAATGCTGAAAGATTTTCCAAAGATTTTAGTGATGTTGAGTGGGTGCGGGTACCAGAGGTACTCAGAGAAGTGTCAACTCCTCGAGTCTTGACTATGGAGTTTGTAGAGAGTTTGAAGCTAACGGATATAGAGCAGATTGATAGATTGGGTTTGGATAAAGAGCTGTTGGCAAAGAGAACTGCTGACGCATTTCTTAGGCAGATTGTAGAAACTGGTTATTTCCATTGGTGAGTCTGTGAAAATTATGATTGCGTGAATGTCTTGCTAGACTCACCTGTTTCGCCTGATGTTTCTTGTTTACACGAAGTGATCCACATCCAGGTGAGTGCTAACACTACTTAACATGTACAAAATATCCCTTTTGGTTGCCAACTGTACATCAATTGCCATCATTTAATGTCACAGGAAACCTGTGTGTAGACAAACAAGGCAATCTTGTATACTACGACTTTGGTATGATGGATGAGTTAAAGCCGAATGTACGGTCTGGTTTCCGTAAGTTTTGCACGTCATTGTTTGCTGGGGGTCCAGTGATTGGAGACTTGGAGCTTGCAATTAATGCCAAGTCATTGGTTGACGGAGTGGAAGAGGCAGGTGTGTTGGCTCGGGGTGCAGATCGACTGGCAGTTGAAAAGCTGGCAAGATATTTCATGAGAACGTTCAAAGACAATCAGCTGGGGAAGAAGGGTAAAAATGTGAAGGAGACTGTTGGAACTGACCTGCAGACTCTGACTGAGAATGATGTGTTCCGTTTTCCAAGCACATTCACATTTATCTTCAGATCATTTGCCTCCATAGATGGCATTGGAAAGGGCCTGAGCGACAACTTTGATATTGGCAAGCTAGCGCAGCCCTTCATAGAAAAATTTACTGAGGTACAAAAGAACGAAACACCAGTTGAAAAGAACCTTAACATATTCAGCAAAGCAACAGGATTAAACCAGCAAGATATACTGAGCGCAGTTTCCAGCCCAAAGAAAATTGCTTACATTGAGGATACACTTCGTTCGATTGAACGAGGTGAACTCAAAATTCGAGTGCGGTCCTTAGAGAATGAGAAAGCATTGGAGCGAATGGCTTTATCACAAGGAAAAATGGAAAAGGTACTGGTTGCATCACTATTACTTAACTTTGCGGGAATTGCAACGAGTAGGTTACTGAAAGGAGCTGGATTGATTGGTGCAGTCGCTTTTGGTTTCCAAGCATTCACCGCCAGTGCAAAAATCAAGAAATTTGATAAGACACAGGCCAAGTTTGTGTCGACAAAATTTGTAGATGATGAGTAATAAGTATATTGAGTATTCTGAACAAGTTCATGAGCAGTTCAAAGCAGTTATTTTTCACTTGCTTCTATCTACTCTTCGGGAGTGGAGGCGATTTTCTCTCTTCTCTTTTTCCCGCCAACGAAATGCCAATGCCACATCAAGCAGAAAGTAAGTGCCGATCAGATGCCGCAGATAGCAAGATGGTGGCAAACTCTTCACAAAGAAATAGACCCGGCATCTCCCATACATACCTCATCATGAGCAGCAGCGAGAGGGAGCCGAAGAGGCTCAGATCCAGTGAACCCGATTTGCAAGTAATCCTCGGTTCTGGCAATGACACATCAACTCATTGGTGCCATTCACAATCGATTGCACTCAAGAGCAAATATGTCGACGCGATGCTGTCAACTCCAATGCGTGAGCAAGAGACACGCACCATCACCTTTCCTGATATCAGTCTATCTTTATGGAACAAAAACAAGTTTTTGGACGATCCGAGCGCTGCACGCAAGATGACAGTCGAGGATGTTCAAAATGTTGCCATGCTGTATGACAAGTACGAGTTTAAGCTAGGCTGAAAGTTGTGCGACGATGTTCTTTTGGAATATTTTGGGTCCCTTCACGAGCTTGAGAAATCATATAAACTGGATTTGGATTTGATCATTGATTTGACAGTTATGGCTCATGAGGCGAATCTGGCCTCAGCTTTCAAAGAAGGGATGGGCTTTTTGTTGAAAAAAATGACTACATATTGGATGAATCCACTGCTTGATGCATGCAACAGAGTGATGTTTACGGAAGAACGCATCGAACAAATCTTTCCATTGATGAAGCACTGTACTTTCACGAATGATAACATGAGAGAAATGAGGAGTTGGGTTAATGGAGAAAATATGCCAGTTGAGCATTTGAACAACCTAATGTCGCGAGAGATTTTTTCACCTCGTGTCGTTATCTTCACCACCTAGGTTTGTTAATGAAGTGCGTATCTCACTTCGAGTTGTATGGGTCGGGTTGCAATGCAGATGGAATATTTGAAGGAAATGATCATTCACTCGACTATAGTGGTGGTGAACGCATGTGCACGTGGGGAGGGCAAAGAGTCAAGTTTGAGATTCAAAAAACTTAAAGAAAAGGGGGAAGCTGTGTGGGCCATTGTAAGATACACGCCTCCAGCCGATGAAGAAGATGATGTTGAGTACGAGATATGCTGGTATGCACCTTACAGTAAAAATATGGCGCTACCTCCACCTATTGGTTGGGTACCTGATGATCCTTTAGCAAGGGGCCACCCGAGGCTGAAGTATATCCTTCACGAGAGCATTGGTTAGTGATTCTTTGCACATCTGTTTTGATTCATTGCAACATTCGTAAGAACAAGTTAAGTATATAGAAGACGCGTCGATGTGGTAGAAGGGAAAAGACTCTTAATTATTCATTCCAAGCAACTAAAACCACTCGTATGCCTAATATAAGAGTGAGCATTGCGATTTCGCCAGATGCAATTAGGGAATACGTTCAGGCATTCTCAATCGCCATCAGCTTCTCAATGCCTTCATACAACTTGCCAATGATTTCCTTCTCCTTAATGAAGAGTCTGGCGGATGGAGATATGTCAACCGTTCCATCAGCTCCAATAGGTGTGTGCTCGCCACCAGTTCCACGGACAGACAATCCGAGTGGCTTGCAGACTTCCTTCGCCTTGGCATCGGTACCATCCTTTGTAAGGTTGGGAATCTTAACATGAACACTTGCCCTCATTCCGGTTCCAAGATTGGAAGGGCAGGATGTAACATAGCCATAGTTTTCATCTCTGGCAAACTCAATGCCATCGATACTCTCAACAGTACTCAACATCTCGTTCAAGTTGGTGAAGACCTGGAGAGTTGCAACATAATTTGTAAGCAACTACTCGTTTGAACCAAGTAAAACCAAGTCTCAACAGCTTACCTCAAGTAGGTCCGAGCCCTTTTTCATGCACATGATGCGAAGCTGGTCCTCTTCTCCAAACCAAATGATTCTCATCTTGTCATCGGACTGCCAGCATCCACGTCCGTAAGGCCAATCACTTGAAATCCCAGCGCTCTTGAGGTAAGGATCAGCATCCATGTCCTTGAACATGACATGGGCATCAACAAGTTCTTGATACTTCTCATTGGTAATGAGGTTTGGATTGGCTCCCATGTCTCCGAAATCAGGGCTTAGGGAGTAGACAGTACCGCCGTACTTCTCCTTGAGCTGATCAAAGGCGGGAAGCATCTTGTGCTCAAACTTGATGCGCTCATCCTTGTCCATCTCTCCTGGAAGATTAAAGCCAACGAGGTTGCGCCCAACTCGTACTCGCATGGAAAGCTCATCCTGCCCAAGCTTCTTCACATCATAGTCCGCATCGTCAACTTTCCAGTCCGTGATGTGCTTCTTATCACCTGACTCGTCTCCGTGATAATCCCGAATAACCTTATCAAAGAATGCTCCAAACTTGGAGTAATCCTTGGGAGTCATTGCGTAACAACCCAATCCAGAGTCAGGATTGTCGAGACCTGTCTTGATGCACTTGTAAAAGGTCATCAAGTCTAAAGAAAGATTCGGATAGAGTTCAAGTGAGTATTGCCATTGACTTGAATGAACTTGCTAAGTAAATGGACTAGGAAGCTTACCTTTGGCATCGAGATCCTGACCATCCTTGGAATCAAGGAACTCCTTACAATACTTGGCACAACGATTGCCGGAGTTCTCCCCAAGAACCTTTTCACACTCGGCAATGACATCCTTGATGAATTGTTGTTTGGTTTCAAGATCCATGTTGGAGGATACGTTGATTGATGAAATGACCATGGTTGCTGAAAGAAACGAAAGTGAAAGAGAAGACTTGAACAAATTGTGAGAGAAGCTCAGGAGAGCGCAAATGTGTGTATGAACCCATTGAAACTCTTGTAATGCATCGCAAGCTGTCCACAACCTTCGTATACTGCATCAAATAAGTTAGATGTCATAATTTGAATTTAAGTTCCGCACTTGTTCTTAGTTTGATGGTATTTTGACTAAGCATTGATAACTTTGCTCTGAACTTCAGATAAACGAGTAGTTTACCCGATAATAATATATCATGCATTAACCAAACAGTAATTGATCATATGAATATGCGAGCTACTCTTCCCAAATACAGAGGCGTTCTACCACATACGTTTCCAACAATAACTTGACATATTTTCAATAAAGCACTCATACCACTGTTCTATGCTGCGGAGCCTCATATGTACCCTCGTCTTCTTCCAGTGAAACTTTTTGATCCAAAATCTCTGATCTGTGTGCGGCAAGAATGGCTGCGAAACTCCCCAACATAAGTGATTGCACGAGGAATATGAATCCGGTCAGACGCTCTCCGTCTACGCTAAGGTCGTACCGCAATCTGTCATCGATGTAGGCGCAGATTCTTTCACAAGAATAGATGTGATAGAGGTGTAAGAGCAAGTTGAAACATAGCAATCAACTCGAATTGAATTTGGGCTTACATCAAGAACAACATAAAGAACATTTGACTAGCCGCAACGACACTCCCCATGAAAAATCCCACAAAGACACTACTTTGAAACTTTCTCATGATGATCGTTCCTCCGATACACAGAATTAATAGTACTACAGCACTCCACACGCTAATGAATGCTTCTGTGCCCCCTCGTGAAGACATGGCCCACATGGCTAGTGATACTTGAATTGTCGAGATGAAGAGGATTGTGTACCTGATTCGTTTATGGTTTGATTTACATGGAGATGAAAGCATAGATTAGAAAGAAGACGTCCAATGAAGCAATATTTAAAGAGCTTGAGTCTGAGGATGACCCTTGGTCTAATAATGTGAACACTTCTTCGACAGCTGCTGCTCTTGACGACTACTAACAGAGCTCGCAACACAAGAAGACAATCAAAAAAAAAATCACAACAGTGTTTCTTTGCAGCGTTCTACTTCGAGAACAAAACAATGCAAATACAACCGAACCAAAGATGCCAGACTCCACCTGCCCTCTCAATGATACGGCACAACAACAATAAACTCACCACCAACCCGCAATCAATTTTCGACTAGATCCATCGCATAGGGCTACGCTTAGATATGTTGTTACCGATAAAAGTGTTTCTGACATGCTTTCCTCTTTCTATTCCCTTTGCTCCACTTCTGTTTGCCGTTGGTGTTGCTTGTTGTTGGCTTTTTTAACGGTCTGAATTTCACAAATTTTGTCCGTGAAATGCGTGAAAGTGATATTTTAGCTTCTACTCCTCATCACCGCGCCCCTCTCTCAACGTTCAACCGTCGACACACACCATCACCATGGTAGCCTCCGCCATACTCATCACCGACCTAACAGGGAAACCCCTAATCTCACGAAATTACCGCGGTGACATCCCCCTCTCCTCCGCTGCTGAAAAATTCGCCACATATTTATTAGAAGCGGACGAAGAGGCCAAAAAGCCCGTATTTTACGTCGATGCCAATGGAGAGTTTGGATCATTAAAGAAGGGGGAGGAGGGGATGGAGGAGAGAGATGATGGATGTGGTGTTCCTGGTGGAGAGACATTTGTGTATGTTCAGGTTAGTTGCAAGTTTGCTTGCTACTTGACTTGTGCATCTATCTTCTACACGAATCTAACTGATAAACGATGTAACCTTTGAACCTATCAGCACAACAACCTGTACCTAGTCGGCGTAACCTGCAAAAACTCCAACGTGGCCCTAATCCTAACCTACCTCTATCAACTAACCGCCCTCTTCCAAGATTACTTCTCCACCCTCAACGAGGAATCCATCCGAGATAACTTTGTCATCATATACGAATTGCTCGACGAAACCATGGACCACGGCCTGCCCCAAAGTTTGGACAGTACGATATTACGACAATTCATCACCCAGGAGGGTAATCGTATGGCCGATGATTCCAAGAGCAAACCCCCCGTGGCATTGACCAATGCAGTCAGCTGGAGAACCGAGGGAATCAAGCACAAAAAGAACGAGATATTCTTGGATGTAGTCGAGAAGCTTAATCTACTAGTAGCCGCCAATGGAACCGTATTGCATTCCGAAATCAACGGTGCCATCAAGATGAAATCATTTTTGTCCGGTATGCCCGAATTGAAATTGGGATTGAATGATAAAGTCATGTTTGAGGCGACGGGACGGAATCAACAAACCCGGTCGGGTAAATCTGTGGAATTGGAGGATATTAAATTCCATCAGTGCGTGCGGTTGGCTCGATTTGAGAATGATAGGACTATTAGTTTTATTCCCCCCGATGGAGAGTTTGACTTGATGACTTATCGATTGGATACGCATGTAAAGCCGCTGATTTGGGTGGAGGCTGTGGTGGAGCCTCATCGGGGGAGTAGGATTGAATATATGATCAAAACGAGGAGTCAGTTCAAGAGTCGATCGGTGGCGAACAATGTTGAGATTAGTATTCCTGTTCCCCCGGATGTGGATAGTCCGAGCTTTAAGAGTTCGGTGGGGAATGTGACGTATTTGCCTGATAAGGATTGCGTGGTTTGGACGATTAAGCAGTATCATGGGGGTAGGGAGTATTTAATGCGAGCGCACTTTGGTCTCCCCTCAATTAGTCGAGAGGAGGCCGATGGTAAAAGTGGGGGGATGGACACTTCTTGGAAGAAGCCTATTGGGGTTAAGTTTGAGATACCGTATTTTACAGTTTCGGGGATTCAGGTTAGGTATTTGAAGATTATTGAAAGGAGTGGTTACCAAGCGCTGCCTTGGGTTAGGTATATTACTGCTAATGGAGATTATCAGCTGAGAATGGCATAAGATTGAGAGTTTGGCTACTTGAGTGGTGATCAGATTGATATTTTTGTGTAGATAATTTGAGCAAATAAGTAGAGAGTGGCCACATTTTAGTTGTGATAGAGAGAGAGAGAGGAAGGAAAGAACCTACATCAATGTCAAAAGTTAAGAGCTGTGAAGCAATCTGTTGCAATAGAAGAAGACCAGATAACCTTAAGTTAAAACTCAAGCTGCGATGCATCATCAATCAGTTCTCGACTTCTAACCACAATGCCAATCTATTCCATTGCTTATGCGAACATTCTCCCGGTCATATCAATCTAACACCCCTTACATAAATTTACTTTCCAACATTCTTCAAACTGTCAACCATGGTCTTGGTTCCCATAGTTCCCTGACTCCACACGGCTTTATTGTAAGAGAAAGCTTCTTGAGCCATAGCCTTTGACTTGGCTGGCTCTTTGAGTGCAGCGCGAACGGTGGATGAGGCTTTGGTTACGTACTGTGGGTGAAAGTTGAGGGGGAGACTTTAGTGAGTTTCTCAATAATGAAGAGATTTGGACATGTGCAACTAAAAAATCACGGACATGTTTCAACCAATAAAATTAGTATTTGAGATGTATTGTCGTGCGGTGTTACAAATGGCTTCCCAAGCTTGAGACGGGAAAGATTCGTGCATGTTATTTGCCGCGAAACCAAAAAGCCCCAGAGTGGCTACCTGACTCTGACTACAATATGATCATCCCACGACGCAATATTTTCAGGAAGAAGATACAGCACTCTTCAAGCTAGAAGCAAGCTCAACAACAATTAAAAGCACGTCTTCACACAAATTCTTCAACATGACCCCCCACAATGAAAATTCAGCTCATATTTTGTATCAACGCTCCCAGCCGCAGCGCCACCGCCGCTCCCACACCACAGCACAGCAGTCCGAAATTAAAGGTACATAACTATGCTCACCTGAACGTACGAAACACCAGCAAGTCTCCAGAAGGTAGTGGGGGTCGACATGGTTCAGAGTGTGGGGCGTTGGAGCGTTGGTGGATGAGAGTGAGAATGAAAATGTCCATGTTGAGTGATTGGATACTTTTTAATTGGATATAAATGATACCTTTCCTGCTAAAAAATGTGTTGTCCGTCGCGTTGTGTGCAACGAACTTGACAATGGGCCATCATCCGTCGGCGAATTGATATGGAATGGAAACCATCCGTTGCCAATCGCTCGGAGAAACAAGTCCGAGCCAAAGCTCCGTAGATGTAGATGTTTCCTCCAACAAAAAGATGTGATGGGTCAGTACTCGTACTCACAAATCGTCTTCAATGCTTCTGAACAATGGCGATGTCATGAACCCTACGCCTCTCAAACGTACCTCTCGCTTCGACGACGACGAGATATCCACCGATACGAACGGATCCTTCCTGGGTGACATCCACGTGCTTACGACGCTGCTCAGCGCAGCGTCTCCTCTCAACGTGTACTCGTCGCAATCGCACGATGATGACTTTGGCATTGAATCGGATAGTTCGTTTGTCGGTTATATTGATGGAGTGCATTTGTTTCGTGAGAATATGAGTAAACCTCCGGGTGATGGTGGCGAAGAGTCGGCTGCGTTACAAGTAGATGGTGTAGAAGAGTACGATTATACTGTTGCTACCAGTCAATCGACTGAGGGTAGTAGCAACCCGAGCGTTGGTGCGAAATGTGTTGATGGAACGGACAGAGGATTGAAGAAGGGAAAGAAGAAGAGTTTCAAAGGGATTGTATCTTCTATTAGGCGTACTTTATGTTGCACATCTATCAAGCAGAAGGAGTGAGCGATTGAGATTGGTGATAGATGAGTTAATAATTTGATAATATTATGATGTAGATAGTGTTACTTTGAAGTATCAAGAATATATTTCTTCTGCATTTGAACCATCTTCATCCAGCTACTCTTGCTGAGCTCTTGCCTAAACTCTGTCACTCTCATACCGGCTTCATCTTCATCATGTTGGCTTCGCGCCGGTATTCATGATTCTGCTTAGTCATCAGTCATACTCTCAATGGTTTTGAATGATCAGATCTGACAGTGAGCAGGTAGTAGGAACAAAAGCATATTCTTTTAGCAATGGCCATGATTGAACATCGTACCTGCAAATGAGATTCCGAAAGCTACACCCCGCCCGTGTTAGTTTGCAAGTAAGAGATATCTTTCCCATCATCAAGACAATTATTGCACAAACCTCTCACGTCACAAGAAACGAATTCACTCCGAACAGTGGATAGTACGTGTGAGTTGTGATGATGTAGTGCATAGAAGGAGAGATGTTGATTATTACCGGTCATGATTATCGTAGAACTTTTCTACACTGTATCTTACCTGTAAA
>JALLPI010000383.1:0-21259 GCA_036939935.1 Cyclotella atomus | reverse complement strand
TGGATATTTCACATGGATAAACGCGGCACAGCACGCTCTCACCGGTTGCAACAAGGTATGATGAAGTATAAAGTGTTTAGAGTAGATAAAGGTTGTATTTTACCTCTAAAAACCATGATTTTATTGTGATTACTAAAAGGTAGAAAGGTTATCAGCCAAAACCGCGACAACACAACAAGAGCACAACAAGAAAACAATGGCACGCCTCACCTTCCTCCTCGTAGCCCTCGCAGCAGCAATGGCTTCGGCTTTTGTTCCTGCTGCTACCGTTTCGCGTGGCAGCGGTGAGTGTTTATTGTGAACGGCCGTTTGGTTTTACAGCGACGGGCTGCTTCGGTTCATGACCTTCGTGCGTCAGTGCCCGTTGGAATTATTTAGTGCAGTTGATCGGGTGACATCTGGCGACATGGAGTTAAGCTATGGGTGCTATATGAGGATTGTTGGGGTGGTATGATATGGCTCGGCTTGTTTTCTCATAATTGATGGGCACAGCGGTTTTCTTTATCGGGCTGTTCCATCATGTGACAGCTCTAGTAGCATGGTATGCTGTGCTCGCTGCATATCAACGGGGATCAACTCAACTTGGGGGCAGTGGCCTTCAGTTCAATTGATTCTTATGCGTTTAGCCATTACAATGTATCTTGCGAAATGTTTCACATATCTTGGAAAATTAACCGACAGTGCAATTGAGATCGTTTTGAAGAGCAAAATCATATGCCACTCTCCCATTGCAATAAGGGGGAATGTTGGCATTGCTGCTTTTTCTCAAGACTTAGGGGATGTTGTGCTTTGGACTGATTTTGTGTCGAATCGTTGAGATAGAATAGGCTTCAACTCACTCTCTGTCTAACTTTTCGCCACACCATACCACACAGCACTCAGCCTCACATCCAAAGTAAAAATCGTCGTAGGCGAAGGAGAACCCATCGAATCCGCCATCCGTCGCTTCAAACGTGAGGTTAATAAATCTGGACATCTCATGGACCTTCGTTCCAAGCGTTACTTTGAAAACTCTCAGGATCGTAAGAAGAGGAAGATTGTTCAGGCTAGGTTGAGAAAGAGGTTGGAGAGGATGCAGGCTAGGAGGTTGAGGCAGCAGAGGCAGTAAATAGATTGTGTGGGGTCTTGGCGGTATGAAATGATATGGCATGGTGTGGAGGAGATTGTTGCTTAATTTATTGTGGGTATAAATAATATTATCTAAATCTAGCAAGTGAAAGTAGCAAGTTCTAATGAAACAAGAGACGATTGCGATACATTGGCTGAACTTTTCTTGCGAACGTCTCAGCATTAACGTTAACAAGTTCTAGACCAAGTTAAGTCAGAAACCAAGCTAACATGATCCGAAGGCAACTTGGCACTGGGCATAGCCACATCCTCGGTAACATCAGCCACACTAGGCATGGGTGCACATTGGATTGGAGTCAAACCAAATCCATTATGCTCCGAACTCTGAGAGACGAAGATATGATCCAAAGCGCTAGCAAATGAGTCAAGGTAATGCGTAAACTTTGGTTCTTGAGGGTATCCCGAGAGGAAGCTAGGGAAATGGTCTGGCAATTCAATAGGCGGAAAGTCACGCCACTCATCATTACTTCTATCGTCTCCTTCTTCTCCGTGCTCTGTATCATTGAAATCATCCACACAATCATTCTTACGATCTATCCATTCAAATGTGTTGAAATGCTGTCGAAGCTGTGTGTGACATGATAGTACTTGACGATTCAATAGCAGATAGCCAGCAGCACGTCTCAAACTCGAGTTCATGTCACCACACAATATCATTGGGTACGAAGATGACTCTTCCGATTGAAATCTTTCAAACTGACGACATATGGCATACATTTGCATCAGACGAATATGTGACCCCAAAGGATGGTAGAACAAATGAGTGTTGGCAATCAGTAACCGATCCGGAATAGACTTTGACTCCAGTTCATTTTCACCTCTAAGTAGCGGTAACGAAACCATTTGAAGTATATGCCCCAACTTGTTCTCGATCACATCTTTCAAATCAGGTTGTTCACTTAAAACAGTTGCAATACTGGCACCTGACTTCCATCGTGCACTAACCCCTTCACTAGCAACATCCAACACCAATTGATTAAGACTAAAACACTTCATTTCTTCTTGCGATATTGATTCAAATCTATGCATTGACCAAAACGACGCGCAACCCTCTGCCATACCAAATGCATCTTTACCACTCCAGAATCCTTGATAGCCAGCATTTTCTAAGACAGGACGAAAGATTCGTCGCCATAAATGTTCATCTACCTCTTGTAAGCAAATGATGTCGGATTGATACGAGAGTATTTCGTGTATTATCAAAGGCATTCGACGTTTTCTATCAAGTACAGATACACTGACGTATGGATAAAATGGGATCTGCTTGCCTTGATTGCATCGAGCGTAGGCATTCTGATCTGCTAGGATGTTGTATGTCATGACTCTTAGGGGTGACGATTGGAGTTTTTTTGACGTTGCTTGTTTGATGCGTCGATTGCAATCTGTCCATATATCACCCTGCCGGAGCTTTACTATTGTATTCAATGGCAACCCTTCAATGGGATTCTTGAATCGAAAGGCCTGCTCATAATTTCTTCCAGATAATATGTTTTTCCGAACCGGAGTGATTATCACTGAAACATGCTTCCCGATATGGGTAGCTTGCGGTGTATAAGCAGCGTTGTCATTGCTGACCAACTCATCTCCAACATACCAATCAATGACAACCGCAGTTGTGAATAGTGATTCAACCTCAATCACCAAAGGGATATCATGAAACACACGTCCAGTAAAGTCTTCAAATGTCTTGACAGTCAATATTGTAGGCGGGCATACATCCGCATGAAATGTTGCAGTGATGCCATTGATCAATTCCAATTGAATTTTGATTGTAGTTGATAGCGCCTCTGTCCAAAGTTGCACATTTGTTTTACCATTTACATCCCATGGTATAAAAGATCCACTGGGATTCATCTTGTAAACGGACACACAACTCTTGTTTGTAGATTTCTCCTCCTGCTGCTGTTTCTTCTGCTTGCCATTTGACTTTGTCAATTTGAATATTTGCTTGTTTAGACTCAGCACCATCCTTTGGAGTGTTTGTTCAATCAACTCGTCTGATTTTCGTTCTAGCATGAAATTGATTGGGGCAGAGTTGTTTTTTTTTGCATCAGTATCTTTAGATGGATACATGAATACTTCTAAAGTTGTCGTTTCGCTGTTGGCATCGATACATAATTGCTCATTAGATCCTACTTCACTGCTGCTGCTATGGACTTTTGTTTCCACGACGCCACTTGTATTGGCTATTTTTTTAGAACGCAACAACGAGGGGTCTATCTGATGTCTTGCTGTCATTGCATTAATCGAAAGGATATGATCATGATCATTCTCATCTGTTGACTTGGGCAGCACGCGAGGTACAGCCCATCCGGTCCATGATTGAGAACCAAAAGACATTAGTTTAAACTGCACTCGAGCGGAATTATTGTGTATCGATGGGCGGTAGATTTGCAATGCGAAGAGGATACAACATCGCATTTCATTCGGCTTGGCTCACATTCAGCGTCTGTGGATTATGGATGCTCACAGAGGTAGGACATACTTCTAACATCAAATTGCCCTTTTACTTGAAGAAAGATGAAAGATGAAGATGAACGATGGCGGGCGGGCAGGATGGTTGCTGTTCTGGGGGTGATGGGTGATGGGCGAAGAGCGAAGAGAGAGCGATGATCGGTGAGACGTCGAGAGAGTGAGAGTTGATGTTTGTTGTTTTTGTGCATTGTAGTTGAAGAAGAAGTTGAAAGTAGGACAGAGTCCAAGTCCAAACGGTACTCACTCCTACGTCTCGACGTCTACGTCACTTCTTAGAAGTCGTGAACCACAATAAATAATAGTTTTGTCCATTCGGGAATGACTCTTTATCCTTTTCTTATATCCCTAATTTGGTTTCTCTCACATGATATCTGCTTAAAAAGGTTGCCCTAAAAACTTCTATTGAAAATACCTGTCATAAAATTTTTGCTGGTGGAAGAAGGCTTTTCTGAGCCGGGCCCCGGGCCGGACGTACAACTTGCATAAATTTGGTTTGGGACGGATCAAGCCAATCCACTGCGGTGCGTTTGCGGTATAGAGAGTAGAGAGTGTGCATTTGTTTATTGTGGAGGTGGGTGGCTTCGGCCAGAGGGCATGTTTTATGCGTTTACATCTGTTTGCGTCGCTTGGCGGTTGGCCAAAGGTCCATATATGTTGTGTTCACACGTCGCATGTCGTTTGTTGCCTTCTACGTTTTGCAAATCTGATGAGCTGTTTGTCGGTCCTCTTCACCTCATTTGAAGCTCACATAGAAGACAACAAATCAATCTTCAACAGCATAAACCATACAAGCCATCATGCCATCAAGAGCACATAAATGGATCGGCCGCGCAGCCCTACTTTCGTTCACGCTCTCGATACTGCTCATCGATGAACCATCCATAGTCCCTGCCTCCGATCAAGGCACTCATGTACGAAGACGACTGGAAGATGATCAAGAGGGAAAGGATAAAACCGCCGAAGCTCAAGCTGCATTGACAGCACTGGAGAAGGCTATGGGTGTTTTGGATGAAATTATTGCTGCGCACGACGCCAACGATAGAGATGTTCCGTCAGAGAGTCAAGGCGTTGTGTCATCCGAGCAAGCAGCAGACGAAGAGAATACTGCAGATGAGTCTGCTGTAGCTCAAGCGGATGGTGGGGTAGACCAACAGCAGCAAGAAACTGATTCAACGCCACAAGATGAGGCAACAGATTCAGAACAGCAGACCGACCAACCATCTGCTCAAGAGGAGACCTCTCAAGAAATAGATACAGCTTCTGAAAATGATTCAGTAAAAAAGGCAGCAGCTGAAGCTTTGGGTGAAGCGAAAAACAATCGCAGGGATCCAGCGCCGCAACCTGTTCAATCTAGAGAGAAATACTTGTGAGTTCCACAACTTCTTCATTGTTCTTTCTCTTATTGGATATGAATCAAAAGCTATAACTTTGGTCACTGTTAATTGTTTTCACACAGTGGAAAAGTATTTCCCGAAACAAATCACGTAGACATGCCATTCTACCTCCGAAACACTTTTGAACCATCCCCACTCAAACCCGAAGACCGTGACATCATCTTTTACTGGCACATACCTAAAACTGCAGGGGGATTAGTCAAGAACATCATGGGAATGTGCTTTGGACTAAAACGAGCCGAGAAGCTTAAAGAACCGGCGAGTTTGGAAATGGTCCACAATGTCATTGTTAATGTCGATACGAGCAGTCCAGAGGGTATAGCTGAGGCACATGAATTGGGTCTGGTCGATTCCAACATGGTTGACTTTATATTCTCATCGTTTGTACTCTCGGCATCCTCTCTATTTACCCCGCAACATAGAGGGCGGGCATTCACGATAATACGACACCCCATTGATGCTGCGGCCAGTAACTTCCATGCACGCAAGGTGAAACATCCAGAACTGAGGGGAAAGTATACATTGGCCCAATATGCGGCAAAGAATTTCTTTATTGATAATTGGGTAACACGCCAATTGACTGGAACATTACCCCACGAGGAGTTAGAACAACGTCATGTCGACCAAGCCAAGAATATATTGGCTGCAAAATTCTTTGTAGGGATCTATGAGCACATGGATGAGACAATGCGGCAATTAAAGGCATTTTACAAGTGGAAGGCATTGGAAGGGCAAGAGTATTGTGTTACAGATTTGATACATGGGGCGAATCCAAACTTTCAAAAGACATATCGTGGGAAACCTGCCAGAGGGAGTAATGATTGGGCGTTTGTGGCTCATGTAGAGAGATGGGATATGGAATTGTATTACTTTGCCTTAGAGGTGTTTAGTAAGCAGGGTAGGATTTGGAATGCGGATGAGTATAGTTTGATTGAAACGAGTACGGGAGATAAATCGTACTGATAGACTAAATCAATGAAACTTGTATGTAAGGTATGGATCTGGGCATTCATGGCGTTGATTCGGATCGGGATTCTCAAGTATATTAGTTCCTTGCATCACTAGAGAGAGTCAGCTTATCCCTTACATCATCGTTCTAACAAGTATGATGTAATCTACACTTGATACCTCTTGATACTACACTTCAACCAAGATATCATCTTCTTTTGACCAGGAGATAGCTGGCCGAGTCAAAATAAGTGTAGAGCAACAAAATACAAGATTTTCAGTTTTAGATACTGACCGCACTCTTGGTTTTACTAGCCTTGGGAGCCGGGGCCTTGGTTGGCATCCACGTGGGCCAAGACGTTGGATGAGAAGAAGTAAAATTATATGTTGGCCAAGGGGTACTTGTGTGACGCGTCATTGTGGGAGGATCCGATGTCAGATCAGGCGTTGGCGCATTAGAAGATGTCGGCGCATCAGTAAATTGAGCGCAAGTATCTTCATACTTCTTGCTTTTTTTGCTACCTTTAGCAGCCTTGGACCCTTCACAGAGCTCTCCCTTCCTAGTACAGACAATTTCCTTTACCCAGTCTGCAACCTCACTAACACGGGTGTATACCCCAGGAAACCTGATGAAGTACAGAACATGGTAACTCATCATTAGAATATTTGATATTTGCTCAAATTTGCCGAGAAATGCTTACCTGGGGTTTGCACAACCTACTGTATATTGGAAAACGCTTACAATACCCACTTGCACGAAAGAATCATTTTCACCAGTTATTACTGCAGGAGCTCCCAAATCTCCATGGCAAGAGTTGATTTCTTTTTGAACAAGACACATATGTGAGTCCAATATCTTGTCCTCTTTGTACCTGTAAGGCTTCTTGGTGCACTCATCATTGGTGACATAGTTGACATTTACATTGTTGAGTACATGACTTCTTGGCTCATTGGCTTTATATGTGAGATCATCGTCGTCATCAGAATAGTCGTCAGTAGTGGAAGCCGCCCCCCATCCTGACACGTCAACCAGGTCCCCAGAGTGAGGAATCTTGTGGTCTTCATTCAATGTAACCGGGGTGATATCAGTGATTGGGTTTGGTAGGAATATGATTGCCACAGAATTCTCTTGGGTGGTATAATTGTAAAAAGGATGATAGACAACATCACCAACGCATTGACTTCTGTCTTTGATATAGACACGATTAACTCCGGTGTCATTTTTCCAGTTTTGTCGATTAAGTTCAACCCATTCAGGAGGATACCCTGGTAATTTCAATTGAAGTAAGAGTTGTAACATTCAACAGCAGAAAGTAGAACAGCAATTTTCATCAGCTCAATCTAACTTACAAAGCTTTACATCGTCATCGGGCAAAACCACACAATGAGCAGCTGTCATGACAGCGCTAGGTGAAATTAGTGATCCTCCACAAAAGTAATCGCCGACGACTGGTACTAGGTATGGACGACGACTACCTCCGTGGATTTCATCGCCTCCAAAAACACGATACTTCAGATATTTAGGCTCCACTTCACCCCACAAAGGACGAACACTTGGTTTTGACTGGCCACCAGCAAATGATAGATGGAAGATTGTAGATGCAGCACAAGCAAGCTTCATGATTCGTGATGGTATGTATGGCTATGCAATTCTGAGGTCAAAGCAAATGATAACGGCAAGACCAATAATCACCATTACACTATTAATCCACCTCTCTCTCTCTAGCTAAGCCCCTTTCATGCTTTAAATATTGCTTAATACTTGAGCCCCTTCCAGCCCCCGCCCAGTTATCTACTCTTGTGAGCCCCGCCCATTCCCCCATAATAAAAAAAGAAAACGCTTTGACAAGCTTGTTGAAGATTCCACATTCTGTATTCTGTTGAGAGCTCTTGCCTGACTAACTCGCTCTACGTTATCTCTCTCGTGTCTTGAGCCGACTCTCTCTAGGGAGAGAATAGAGGATAGGTAGAGCCATTGAAAGAGATTGGACGGATGTGAAAAGTCAACCAAAGCGTTTGAACTACTGCACTTTCACCGTGGAACTTCAACTTGGTTTATCAACTACTTGATACTACTACACCTTTATGTTGATGGCCAAGTTTTGAGCGAGAAGAATAAAATGCCTGGCTGTGTAGTTTTGACCTCGTATTTTTCTACGATTGCGCCTTCACTAATTGCTGCTGCCTTTGTAGCCAAGGCATTTAGAGATTCGAAAATTCATGCTTCTGAATTGAATGTTCTATGGGACGAGATTTTTCAAGCATTGGAATTGAACCGATCAAAGGAATTGATGAATGTTCAGTTGCGTCTCAAGCGTATTTCGAGTCATGCAAGGCAAACAGCACCTCGTGTCCGAGCAGTTCAGAGGACATCGAAGAGATATTCCAACATCAGTTTGGGTGATTCGTCCTCTCCAGTTTCTTTTAATTTATCAATGCTTAAGGTATAACCGTAACGCATCGCTCAAATCATGAATCAAACGCCACATTTAACCAAGAAGAGTCTAATTTACACCAAACTCCAAATGGGCAGTTTTCGGAGATTGGATGACGTGCAATGCTTCCCTCCAGATCATGATGGTGATTCCTCGAGAAAAAGAAACATTCGCCCAAAGATGGAGGTGATTTAGTCGCTGTTAGTCCAGCAGCCCTTGTTTACGTGCACTTTTCCACTTCCGAAGCGTGTCTCCTTCATAAACACGCTTGGCTTCCTTCAGGCTCATATTCAATTCGTCCTCTGTGAACAATGAACTGTCATCGTCGTCTTGGACGAGCATTTCTATCAGCGAAGAACGCAGTTCATTCTCCACCATGTCTGTCAGAGACAGCTGAAGTGAAGCCGCTTCTATCAATATGCCGTTGACTCGCTCAGCAGCAGCTATTGCCAGTGGAGAGAGGTATTGCTTCGCTGAATACGCCGAATCTTGGCTAATCCACAAGTGTTTTGTCAAGCTGTCAACAAGGACAATGTGTCTTTGGATTTCTATCGAATGTTCCTCAAGCAATGCTTGAATCTGACCAATCTCTTTTTGAACAGATTTGATCGCCTCCACATCATTGCTTCTCGCTCCAGATTTGCCGGTAACATCGCCAGATGTCTTTTTGACAAGTGCCAGTGCTTCCGTAGCAAGACCACTAAGAAGAAACCTGGATTGCTCAAAAAATTCGCCTCCTGGTGTGAGGTTGTCAAGTAACCACTCTCTAATGGCGACTTGCTGCTCGGGTATTTGCCAAAAGATGTGCTCAAGAAGAAGACAGTCTACCAAGTCTACTTTCGCTCTTCCGTGAGTTACTGCGCTTACGCGGAGTAGCCTTGATGCTTTAACAAGCCTACGATCACCGATGTACATGCCAAGTTCATCTCGAGCAAAAGTTCGAAGCTTCTGTATCAATACACAGATACTTTCATCCATTGTTACGGAATCGATCGATGACGAAATGCCAGAGACAACATCCTCGAGTTCTCTTGCTATATCGATAGAAGGCTCCTGCCCAACTTGATTAGTTTGTGCGAGGATCTTTAGCAAGCCATCATCTGAGACAGGGTTAACCTGAGCTCGAATAAAAAACCTGTCAAGTAAGGCATCAAGCTCGTCTGATTCTGGCAATTCATTGCTGGCTCCAATGACACATTTCAAGGGGCATTTCACCCGTTTGCCCGCTCCGTTATCAAACTGCCTTTCGTTCAGGATAGTGAGAAGTGTATTTAGTATACTTGAATTCGCTAAGCCAAAAAGCATCGTTAAACGAGAGAAAGGTAAGCAAGTAATGGGATTCAATATGAATCTGTCTTACCTTTGAATATCTCGTCTAGAAAACCAACAGTTGCAGTAGGCAGGAATCCATCGATGCATCGCAAATACTCATCATTTTCTAAAGCCCTTAAGCTGCAAATGTCAGAAATGCATGTAGATAAGATCCCGCAGCATAAAAAAGACAAGAGTAGTAGTAGTAGTAGCAGCAGCAGCAGCAACAACAACAACAGCACAAGACTGACCTCAGCGGACCGAATATCTCTTCAGGCGTCGTAAATCGAGTGAACAACCGTTGAAAAAATGGGCCTCCACAAAGTTGAGACAAACGCCGTCCAAGCTCGCTTTTAGAGGTTCCTGGCGGACCTATGAAGAGAACATGTTCTTCGGAGATCATGCCTAGAACTGAGAAGATAACAACCGAATCATAAGTAAGAGCAAACACAGAACGTAAACTGCTGCACCTGAAATACTTACCAACAAGTATAGCTTGGACTTCTCTTTCAACCAAGCCAGATTTAACGAAATCTATCGACTCGGATAGAACATGTCTCTTGGAGTACAAAGCACTGGATTTTATCTCCGAGTCAAGATCATCCTGAGACCACCCCTTCAAATCTGCAGATGCTCTTTTTTGTATTGAATCATAAACATCTTCGAGTCGTTGCACGAAGCTACTGCTCTCAGAATCGCGCTGTACTCTGGGTGAATCAGATGATTCTACCAAACCAGAGCCATGGCCAGTTTCATCTCCTGAGGAGCCCCAGTCCCAGTCATCATCATCTTCGAGAAATCTCGTTTTTCTGTTAGATTTGCCTTCTCGTCTGCTCAACCGATGGCATTGTTCAAGTTCATATGCCGAGCGTGATGCGTAGAGAGGCATATTGTTACGACTTTGGGTCTTAGACCGTCTCATGTTTACGATCGATAATCGCCCGAAGGCCGAGCCGCGGGATAAAGAACGTGCATTCAATGCAGTGCTAGTAGGTGGCTTTGGAGATTGCAGCCTTGCCAAATTCAAATGATTGATCAGTTCATAATCAACCAAAAAGTCGTGAACACTATCACACAATGATGACAGAGCAGCACTTTCCTTCTTTCCCACCAATAGGCCATGGATTTCCATGCCAGTTTGTTGACGAAGGCTTTCAAGCTTGGCCATCATTACATTCGAGACTGGCGGATTAGGAATTTCACCATCGCTCACAAGAATGATGTCAGATGATGACATTTCTCCTTCTAACGTGTCAATCTGCAGCAGCAATTAATCGTTTATGAAGTGATATACATGAAGATAAGATTCGCAGCAAACGGACAGCACTTACTGCAAACTTTAATGCCCCAGTAACATCTGTCCCTCCTCCAAATGAAGACTGCAAGAAGTCAAGGAGACGACGAACCCCATCAGCATCACAAGTCAGTGCATCACATTCAATAGCATTGTTGGCAGATGAAAAGGATACAACTCGACACTCTCGACCTTGGCGTGTCGCTGCCTGTACTGATGCCAATACTACTGCCTTTGCGAGTTGCTCTCGTTGTCCTGACATTGACCATCTGCAATCAGATTCGATTATGATGTTGTCAGTACAAGCAGCTTCTGCAGATTATGGACACAAATAGACTCACGATGTATCAAGACAGATAACGAGAGGTCCTCCCGGTGCAGATGGCGAAACCACACGTCTTCGCTTTTTTGGCAGTGGCAATGTATTGACGTCGGTATATCCAGAGAGATCGTAGCTTCTGCGTCCTCAACAGTGCAGAACGACAAGTAATGAGCAAACTGTGTTGATGCAACCTTATAAGAACTGTACTAGTAAACTCACAATAGCTTTGACTCAGCTTTCTTTGCCAAAAAGAGCATCCTCAATGCTTTGATACGTGATTGTAGGAAGACTGCTTCGCTTGGTAGCATTGTAGTCAAACTTGACGAATAGCTTTCAGGTAGAAAGAGGTGCTGTAAGTACATCAACATCAATGACCGACTTTCTTGGTTTCAAGGGACAGCATTCTCACCATAATCCAGACACTGAAGTGGGATTAAACCTATCCACCTCTACACCAAGCATATCCTCAGGATTATTGGATCGTTTCCTTCGAGCAAACTTGCTCATCCTACCCTCAGTAGATTGTCGTTTACCAAGCTGTGACAGTAAAGCTTTTAATTCAGGCATTATGGATAACTTTATCTGAAGAGATGGCAATGGCTCCCATCCTTTGTGTTGCCATATTCCATCTTCCAGTCCGAATCCGCTTTCTCCCTATAACGAAAATCACAAGGAAAGAGCACACGTGAGTTGCTGCGTTTGTTACTTTATGCATCCAAATTGAATGCAATTCTTGACTCACCTTCAAGTCCAACATTTGATGATTGTATCCAAATAATCCATCCAACATTGACATCCCCTGCACCACACCACTCCATTCTTTTGCCAATTTCTCCGAAAGTGTCTCTGCAAGCTTTTCCAATTCATCCATTGACATTGACACATATTCCTCCTGTTGGATTTCCAAATCCATATCCTCCTCTTCCAAAGTGTATTCATCCTCGTGCTCATCGTATCCCAACTCATCATCCATCGGAGCAACTGATAACACCCCCCTCCGTTGCAAAGTAATGTATTCAACTACAACCTTTGCCACACTGAGTAGTACACTCGTCATGATCTCAGGACGACGCCGAACCAATCTCGGAAGAGCCAATGACGACAGAGTGTCATGCACAGCTGTAAATAATGGTTCTTCCGGCCATGGATTATGGTCAAAATCAGAATCTAACGGAAGTCTACCCTTGCGTAAAGACGATTCCCAGGTGATTAAACCGGCCATGGCTCGGTAGGCATCATTTACTCGAAAGTATGAAGCAGGTTCATCATGGCTGATATCTGTCGTTAGCCCATCGTGTACAGCCCGGAATAAGAAGGATGTTAGCAATGGTTCTAATCTCGACGATGTACTTGATATAGATGCCGAAGAAGTCGCTCGGTCGAAAGGAGCTTCATCGATTGGAATGGAGATAGTTGATGGCCTTACTACATTTGATGGCACGTAACTTGGTCGGGGCCGAGTGATTAGCCTTGATGATCCCGGAGATATCAGTGCATAGCATGATGATTTGTAGAATAGTGGAAGTATTATCAACAACTGCAGCCACTGAAATCGAATCATCATGACAACGTCCTCTCTCCTTCCTTTCACTGCTTGAATTACCTTTAGGCGAAGTCATTTTGAATGCAACAATGTGCGTAAATGCATGGAGCGGCTTAGGTCAGCAGAAGTAATAGTGAGAACTGCTAACGACATCATACAATAATGGCGAGGACACGGCAAGCAAGAGACAGTCAATCTGATACAGGGACGCAGCAAGATGCTAATCACCCTGGTAGTGCTAGAAGCAGCGAGGAATTGAGGCCGAGAGGCGACGGATCTAGCATTAGTGAAACTAAAATGTGAGTTTAACATCTGATCTCAATTAGACGTATCTTTTGATGTCCGGGCGAGTGATGTCTGTATTGTCAACAGTCATTACTTCTCTGTTCTTAGCTAACATTTGTTGCTCAGTAATAACAATAGAAACTCTCAAGAAGCGACCGCTTCATCTAATAGATCTAGCTACAGAGCAGAACAAGATTTTCAAGTATCCAACAGATCTTCTTCTTTTAAAGCAGAAAATCAAGGCCATCATCAGGGGTACAATTCACAGAATGATCGAAGCAGACGAAATCATGACCCTCCGAGGTACAGACATGTAAGTCATCATGGGCACGGCAGTAATAGACACTACGAGGGTAGCAGACGATCTTATGATTCTCAAGGGTTTCGTAGAGGAGGCAGCCAGAGAAATCACGACCCAAGACGTGATAGAGCTTATTATGACAGCCGTGATCATCGCAATCGATATGGGGGTGATGAGCGTGGGGATAGGCGTCGACCAAGAGATGAGAGGGGCACTCGGTTCCATTATGACAAAGATGACAGGGGAGAACGTTACAGAGAATCACGCAAGAGAAACGAAAGAGCTGAGAACGACATTCGTGATAGTCCACCAAGGCACCATCGTGGCCCATCAAAACGACCCAAGGTTGAAGATGAACTCGTTGAGTTGGAATCGGAAGCAAGAAAGAAACGTCTTGAACTGGAAATGATTCAAGACGAGATCAAAATTCAAGAGGGGAAGCAGAAATTGTCTGCGCTGAAGAGTCAGTCTGGTGTTCAAGTAGGAGAAACAGCAGTTGCAGCAGTTGCAGTCAGGGAAGCAAGCGTAACATCGGTGTCCAACAGAAGAGGTGCCGCAGCCGCAGCCGCAGCTACTGATACTGTCACTCTTGAATCAGATGATGACTTGTTCAGTACGGCTTCAGACGAAGATCTGACATCACGTGCAAATGATCCTGTTGATGTAGATGAAGACTACGAACCCAATGTAGGAGAAATAAGTGCCACAAAGAAGTCTAGACCGAAAGCCAAAAGAGAGGAAGTGGTCGGGCCTTATGAAGACTACAAGCCTAGCGGAGAATCAAGAGCGGCTGGAAAGAGGGGCGCCAAAAAGAAGCCTAGGCGCAAGTCGACGAAGACAAAGAAAAAGAAGGAAGACAATCAATCCGACGGCTATTCAGAGAAAAGTTTGATGTCAAGGTACATACCCACAATTATTGACCACTCCCTTGTCTGTGGAAAGTTTTTGGTGCGCTGGGATAAGAGCGACGGCTCATTCACTGAATCACCGTGCACGTCTTGGTTAGATATCGAAAGCTTCGTATTTCCTTCTTTGGCAAAGGAGTATCTCATCAGGGTGACAAAAGAAAAGACTTGTGATGATGACAAAAGTGCACTGATGAAGTTGGCAAGAAAGTTTGAGAAAGTTGAAACTGATGAGAAAGACAGCAATATGATCCGGGGGCTAGATGAAGACGAGGGACTGGATCTCGCTGAGATAGATTTTTGCTGCTTCGCATGTAACTGCAGTCCCACTAACAATGTGACCTTTAGACAATGTAATTATGGTCGAAAATATCACAGAATGTGCTGCCACAATTACAAGGACACTGACGATTTGGAAGGATTTGTGTCTGCTGCGGGTAGAGCGCAAATGATCTTTTTAGGATTAGAGGAGCCCGAAGAATCAGAAGCTCCAAAAAGTACTGACACTGATGACGTTCGGGCAAAACCTAGTGCCGTAGAAGTACAAATTGGCAACTCTATACACGAATTGGAGAAGAGGCAACACCCAGCTGTAATACTCAGCATCAATACCGGCGTAGGGAGTGTAGCAATCGCTCTGAAAAAGTTAGGTATTAGCACAAAGTCCATCATTCATGTCGAAGATGATCCAGTGACTCGACATGTTATACGCTACCACCACGATGTTCGATTTGGGGAGACCAATGACGATGATGGCATCGAGCATATAGTTGGCCTCTATGATGATATTGCTATGAAAGATCCCAAAGACACGATAGCCGAAGACATGATAAAGCGATTTGGTCGTATCGGTACGTGCCACTCTTTCACATGCTCGAGCTAGTTCTGGTGACATATGATTCTAATCAATTCACACATCATTGGCATCCTGAAACAGACCTGATTGTGTGCTCATCAAAAGGTCAAACCGAACCAGAGCATCATAATTATACTAAACAACTATTCAAGTTGTGCGAATCTATCAAAAGAAAACAGCACAAGTCGTTGCTCTATCTGATAGAATCACCTTGCCATAACTGCACCGAGGAGCAGTGCTCCTGTACTTGTGACTCAAGACTGGGCAATGATTGCAAGCGTAAAATTGTTTGCAATTGGTCTCTCGCGAAAGAAGTATCATCTCTGAAAGAACAAGGTGCCTCGGTAGACTTGGCTGAGGCTGAAACAACCCTCGGGATGCCTCGTCAATGTGCATCAAGTTCAGGTAAGTGTATTACACTTATTCATATGAATATATAGAATCATAGTGGATTACGATAATGACTCTATTTGCCCATTTCTTCATACAGTGACATCTCTTTTCCAAGAACTGAAAAAAGCCTATACTGTTGGTTTTTTGGGAGCAAGATGGAGCGAAGAAGTCCATCCGAAGTATTGGAATTATCACAGCCTTGGTCCTCAGGGACACAACTTCAGAATTGACAAATCCAATCCCGATGCTTCTCCTTTAGATGCTATGATGCTAGAAGTTCGAGAGCCAACAAGCTTCGAGCTTTTGAACGACACAGAGTATGCCGAAGTGCTATTGAAGAGATCCATGTCTGTCCGCTGGCTTGTTGCGATTCTTCGGCCACTCGTTGCTTGTTTCCAGCATAAATTTTATACGGGTTATACTGACTTGGATATGATTACAGAAAGCGATAACAATGATCGAGTACGAGCTGATAACGTAGGGTCTGAAGAGGGAGCTTACAGCGACGCGACCGAAGATGACCTAAATAATGTTCTTGGTGGTGACGAACCCCTTGTTTTTGACATTTGATCGTAAGATACAACGAGCACAAGAAGTCAAAAGAAAAAGTTGGATATTGAAATGAGTTGAGTGAACAAAGTGTATATTAGCACATTGATTATGTGAATGTTTACCACAGCATCAAGTTACTGAAAGAACAGGTTGGATACCGAAATGAGAGGAGTAAACTAAGTCCCACCAACAGTGCAAGCATAGATGCAGACTCCAAGTGTATGTCAACTATTTAACCATTCTTACTGCTTCGCGGACCCTTCGTTCTTGCTCACTATACCCCTGAGCTTCAATGAGCACCCCAAAGCCGTAGCCAACGCAGCAGTACTGACCCCCAATGCACCCTGCACACCTAACCCCTCAATACTCAAAAACACCGAAACGACCATGGCATTGAGTGGAATACCAAACAGATTCATCACCACAGATCGATGGCTGTCAGGGAAGTATTTAGAGCGCAACGTCCCAATAGCCGGAAAGTACATTCCCACACATGATTCAAACAAAAATAGGCATGCAATGAGTGCTCCTAACACCGAAGCTGGAGATGAAACGGTCGATGCGACACCGCCAAGAATATTGGACACAATAGGAATCTTGGAGAGAATTCCAGGAGCACTGCTAGAAATGGCCATGGTAGCGCCACCCATGGCAAGTGTTGCCAATGTCAACATGCCCACCGCGAAGTTCTCAGTCGAGATGGATTTACTATTCCCATCTTTATCCACTCTCGACGATGAAGTTAATTGCCCGAAGATTGTAGAACCAAGTAGACAACATGCCATGAAGCACGAGAAGACTGTGCCATATGGAGTACTAATGGCTGCTGCCGCCGTTGAATCCTTTGCAAATTTGGAGAAGTATGCACTGACTGCCTTTGATACTGCCGGTGGCCAGTTCAGTACAAATATGTACATTGCCGATTCAAAGAGTGATTGCATTGCACCAACTAGCATAATTTTGGGATCCGATTTGACTACTTTCACCGCATCGCGGATGGTGGGTTTGTTTCCCGAGTCACCAGAGCTTGAGTTGTTGCTTGCTACATTCTCTTTCCAGAGGATAGAGGAAATCAGTCCACCTAGGATAAGGAAGCCTACTGACACTTCGAATGGGCCTGTCGGGCCTCGCTGGGATGCGGCAAAGCCTGCAATTTGACCTGCGAGGATAGCTACAATGGAGTCTCCAGCATATGCCTTCAATGTACGTGTAGGTAATGAATGGTAAGCAAACAAGGCATAGCACACTACATCCCAACATGCAGCAACATTAAATCACCACTCACCAGCCCAAAAGTATCTCCCAATGAACTCTCAACTCCTTCCCTCCCAGCCTCGCCAACCAACCAAGCCTCCGGAGCACTAAACAACAAACTAGTACCAATGCCACCCAATACTCTTCCCACAAGCAACACACTCAACAATGGACTTTTCGTCGAATATGCACCCAAACTGTACAGTAGACTGAATGCCAATGTGCCAGCCTTGCGTCCATAAGAGTCACAGAGGCGACCCACAATGGGACCAAAGAGTGCGGTGGATGCAAATCCCGTTAGAAAGAGGCGTGATACCCAGGTCATGGCTCCTGTGGTTGCATCACCGAAAGATTTGGAGGCGTATACTTGATAGAAGTAGGGTCCCTTTGTTTAGTAGTTGAATGTGTGATGTAATCATCGTGTGAGCATGAGTATGATTTGCACAAAGTATAACTCTAGAAATAGATCCAAGCTTGTGTAATGACCTTACCTGCAACCAATCAGCCATACGCAGCAACCAAAATACTGCTAGAAAACGTATTTGAAGTGACTTTACTTTTGGATCCTTCTTTGTCTACTCAAGTAAGAAGTAAGAGTGAACAACATCCATTTAGAAACTCTATACCTAAACCCAAAAATCAACACATGTATTTTGTGACAACATCATAATAGAACTCACCACAGGACCACCATCACTCCCGCTCCTCCCATACAATTTTAACACTGCCGTGCAGGCACCTAATATGCCCAAGGCTAAATTAAACGCTGAATTCGGTGAACTTGTCCATTCGGTCAATTTAGATGCTGCAGCCGTAGCGGCTACGGCTCCTCCTCGTGGAATGGATAGATGAAGTGCGGTTCCTTTCTTCAGAGGACCGTTGCTGTGCTTTGTTGTAACACCATGACCTGCTGTCAAATGAGGCAAATGAAATCGATGAACGGCAGTGGGAGAGGAGGCAAAGGCATGAATTGCCAGGATGGGATAAAGACAGAGGATTGTGGCGAGACGGCCTAGCGATTTTTTTGATGGTATCATATTACGTTGCTGCTTTTGTTAGTTAGATAATCATTTTGAGGGCTGCGTTCGGTTCGCTTCGTTAAAGGTGAAGATGCAAAAGAAGGTGAAGGTGGTGATGGGTGATCGGTCGGTCGGTGATGGATGATGGATGCACGTAGTACTTATTTTATTTCAGTTGCCTTTACTCCAAAAGCAAGGTAGAGAAAACATGATGTTTTTCCAGTTTTTTATTGATTCCTTCGTCAAACTGAAAATGCAGATTGTGCAACATAATGTTCCCAATATTATTGTAAACTGTAATACGTTTGACAAATGCACTTACACGTGGAAGCGAATCTGACCATCTTTACTCTCTACACCACTTTTCTTCTTTTGATATTGGTTGGTCTTAAGTATTTATATTTACTTTACTACTTTGGAGAGCCTTTCATTTTTTTAATGAGTTCAATATATTATGTATTGTGTTCCTTCAGATGTGTTGTCTAAGGCAACAATATTATCAAAAGAGATAAAGAGAGAATTGAAATTGCCTTTAGCTAACCTTTAGTATAGGCAAACCATTTGCACCTAAATGTGTAACCCAGCTGACTCTGTAAGTGCAACCTGGCCGAACCACTATTAGTGCAATGGAGCTCATTAACTACTTAGCTCATCTTTGTTATCTGAACTGAACTATTTTATTATTTTATTTATCCAGTTAGAGTTAGCTTAGGTTGACAAAACTAAACACCATCGTTTGTCTTTCTCAATCTGTGAGATCTACGCAGACCATGGTGGCAACCGACGCAGACAACTTCTCCGCACTATCAGTTGAAGTATACAAAACTCAGATCAAGCCAAGGGACACTGAAATTGCCGCAATCAACAGCCGTCACCAGACACGAACTCTCGGATCGAGCTGCTCCACTGCATCTGAGTTTTTCCTTAGAGCAGGTCTTAGAAGAGCTATAGGGGAGCTCTAAGGATTTTACAAACTCTCAAATTCGAACAAGCTGTGAGAACAGCTTTTCTTGTCCTTAAGTATTCAAATGTCTTCTTTAATGAACTGTCTGCGTAGGAATTAGTAATACTAGGTTCAAAATTCCAGAGAAATTCCTTCCGGCCGCAGGCACGGAATCTAGCCGGAACCAGAACGCCAACCGAAACTTTGATTTATTCCCGGTCATTTCCAGAGTCACAGATGACTATCAAAGGTCATTAATGTTAAGTAATTGATGATACGACTGTCACATCTATGTCACATCTCCGTCTCCTTAATTAAAAAGTCCGGAAGAAAGCGATACCTAAAAAAATCATTCCGGCGACTCCGGGACCTAAAATCCCGGAAAATGGCCCGGAACCGGAATTTCGACCGGAATTTCGACCGGAATTTCGACCGGAATTTCTCCGGAATTTTGAACCTAGTAGTAGTAGTAATATATGAAACTGTTCTTAGAAGACTCTTTCATTTAACGAAAATCGTCTAAGGGCCCCAAAATCACATAAGGTTTTGACTTGAAATTGAAAGTCCATTGGGAACTTTCTGATGTCTAAGGACCTTCTAAGGAAAATGACCAAACATCCAACGGCCTTCAGACCTCTAAGGAATGTGTAAGAGAAGCATCTAAGGATCGTCTAAGAACAGTGCATCTAAGGTCTAAGGATTGTCTAAGGATACGAAAGGGTTATCCCTCAGATTTCCTTAGACGATCCTTAGAAGCATGTTAGACTAATAATAATGTACTAAAAGGGTTAACTCTCAATTTTAGTACTTTTTCTTAAAGAATATAGTGGTCGAATTTCTTCAACGACTCCAACCAAAATCTTCTAAACGTAGGGACTTATTTTACATACAGAGAGGAACTAGTATGGTACTTCCATCCATCTCGAGAGCCTCGATCAAACCACAACCTCCTCATTTGACGATTCAGCTCTCTCAAAGCAATGAAGTCCTCGACATCAACAAGCAACCCAAAAATAGCAAAGGAGAAAAGTGTTAGTGTTAGCTATTGCAAGGGTAACACATTATTAATAAGTAGTTTGTCAACACTTACACTCTACTTATATAAATTAAAATTGAGACATCAATCAAAGCAACACAGAGCTTAGTAATTTGTGGTTGTATGTTGTGTCATCATATTATTGTGACTATAGCAAGGCTTACCTCTTCCACCCCATCTATCAGTTTTTGATTCAGGAGGTGGCTGATTATTGAGTGGGGTTATACATTGTTTTGGTATTATTCTTGGTTGATGAAAGATAATCAAATTGAGTAAACAAGTATCGTATTGTATCCGCGTGGTCCAGTTGTGTGGGGTTTGAATGTTGGCAGCATCATCATTAATGCAGCAGAGATGCAAGGAATCAAAAATAGAAGGTGAGTTTGCAAACATTTGCAAGTCAATATGTTACAAACATTTGTTTCTTGCCTTATTACCGCAGCATCTCCTCACAAGTGATGTGATTTAAGCACCGGGATGGTGGATGGGATTAGAGGCTGGTGTGGGAGGTGTGATGGGTGGAGCCATGAAACGTCTGAAGAGTGGAACTGTCAAGGTAAGATAAAACCAACAAGCAAAATGTTGACAAACACAGTGTCTCACCCTCATATCGTCACCGTTGCCAATATGTTAAAGGCGCCCTGAAGATGGGACGTTATGAAAGTGGGAGGTGAACAGTGCAGTCAATGACGGGGTGAGGCCGTAGCAACGATGGCAATGTGATGGTGAGTAACGAACAAATCATTAATCTGTCAGTTGACAATTGCTCACCTTGTAACTTCTGCACATCATTGTCAAGGGTATTGCTGTGTGACATAGGCCAAGTGTCTAACTATTTCAAGTACAACTTAGAGTACTTAATAGT
>JALLPI010000382.1:0-21274 GCA_036939935.1 Cyclotella atomus | reverse complement strand
CACATATTAAAGGTACTAACTCTATTTTATAATATATTTACCTAGGTGGAATTCCACGTTTGCGAGGAGACTAGCACGTGTTGGCATCATTTTAGAGGGGTTGAGAATAGTAGATAGGAACTGGTAGAAAAAAGGTGGATTTTACAGTGGAAAAAATTTCGTGGCAGAAAAAGACTGAAAAAGGAGTGGAACTCAACGCTCGCTCATCGCTCAGATGGTAATCGTTAGGCACTTGGAACTTGATCGGCATTCGGCATGGCAGCACCATCGCCATCCCACCGCCCCGACATCGACACACTACCATACCGATGATTGATCCCCAACAGAGTGCCATACAGATAAATCGTGGAACGCATAATATCTCGTAGAACGCTCACGCACCGGTGCTTACTTATCTCAGAAGGCCGAAGATTTTGGAATAGAACCGTGAAATGAAAAATGAATCATGCGACGAATGAAGCCACTGCTACAATGAAATCATGCTCATTAGTTGCGGTAGAAAACACGAAATCCAGAATGAATGCATTATTGATATCGATAATTTTGTCAGGCTACTCTCTTAGTTGCGAGGGCAGCAGCAACGCTTTGGTAAGGCCCAGAAGAGATGGCCTCAAAAACCAAGTTAGCAAGAGACTGCGGCCGGAATACAAAGCATTAATGGAAGACCTGCCGACTATAGATGCATCTAGTTCAATGAGCTTATCATTCGACTTTAGCGAGAGTGTCAAGTCGTTGAGTTTGGGAGACAAGTCTTTGGCTGCTGGTAAGTTGATGGTCATCATTTTTTTCAATCAATGATGGTTCTACCTTATTCATTCATCGGATATCTGACAAACTGATTGCATCTTGGCCTAAGAATTTATCGACAATCTGAGTAACACGTCCCAATTTCAAGCATCCCAATCACCATCCATGGTGCCTCTTTTTTCATCCCAATTCAACTCTACCTGCACTGAAATGGGTCAGATGGCAGCTCAAAGTACGTGCAGTTATTAGTTATGATCTGCACAACTCACATCCCAACATCTCATGAATATTGCTCTACTGTGACGTGGCTGTGGCTGTAAATCATCAGTCATAGCATCAGGCTATTGCTCTTCCTCCGCAACTTCAACAGGTGTCGGCACTGTCGCATTTGAAGAGGAATGCATAAGTGTTGCAATAGGAGTTTGCAAAGGTGCAATATATGGATTAGTCCAGGATTATGGCTGCACAATTACTACATCTCAACTCGTAGCTTTGCAGGATGATTGTGAGAGTACAGTCACAACGCTGACCCCGTCACCTACAAATGAAGAAACAAATGTTCCCCTGATAACCCCAAATCCAACACCTGCACCTGAATTGATAACTCCTAATCCATCACTATCACCAACTGATGCTCCAAGCACAAGGAAACCTTCATCTTCTCCCACAAAGCGTCCTACTGCTTCTCCAACGACAGAGGCGCCAACTCTCTCACCTTCTGGATCACCTATTCTTAGTACCGAGCCTCCTACATTACAGCCTACGAAAGTGAGATCATTCATTTGAACTGATTGCAAATATAATTATATTGTCTATGCCGCTAACATTGAAGTTGCTCAACTTTAGACGCCAACTGAACTTCCGACGAAGAATCCAACGGATGAACCATCGCTGCGGCCAACCGACTCTCCGACTACAGAGGTACACATCGATCAATATCATACTTTGTCATCACTACAAAATCTTGCTAACACATGAATTGCGATTGTACTAGAACCCTACACGTTCTCCAGTGGAAGGTCCACAACCTTCCAGCAGCCCAAGCACGTCCTTTACTCCTTCAAAGACTCCTTCATTTGAACCTTCCTCATCACCACCCACAATTAGCCCCACCACTGCCGAACCGAGTCATCAACCATCCGCCCACCCCACTGTAGTTCCCACCCCCAAACCAACTGTTCCTCTTCAAACATTTTCAGTTCCGACATCTATGGTCTTTTATACTTCTGATAGATTTAAAGGAAGTGTCTTACAAACCTGGATAAGTGTGACAAGTGATCGAATCCGAGCTGCCACACTTAAAGAAATAGAAAACAAAGGGGAGTCTGTATCCGAATGCACTGTAGAACTGGAGATTAAAAGTCAACAAAACCTTGACCAGAAGAGTTCAACAAAGTTGAGAAAACTGCAAGAATTGACGACCCCTCTGCTTGTAAATTACACAACAGTCATTGTGTTCTTTTCATTGAAAGAAGATTGGGATGCAAACAAGTTTGTGTCATCTGGGTTCACGACCAACTCGCAGCAGAGGTCATATATGTTTCAGTTAAAAGCAGCGGATACCACTAATTTTGACACAATCAACAGGTTTCAGATGGAAGTAGATGGGACTATTG
This sequence comes from Cyclotella atomus, assembly GCA_036939935.1. Classification (NCBI taxonomy): domain Eukaryota; phylum Bacillariophyta; class Thalassiosirophyceae; order Thalassiosirales; family Thalassiosiraceae; genus Cyclotella; species Cyclotella atomus. The sequence continues at coordinate 18,911 of JALLPI010000382.1, read as the reverse complement.
TTACTGATACTCCTCTCACCCCAGAACCAGAAGGTGACGGTAACAGGTGAGTGGAATTGACGAGATGTGCCTGTTTTAGAATGTGAATGTTGTACCTCACCTACTCACGTACATCGGTAGCACTCTTATATGGGCCATAATTGGTGCAGCTATGGGGACCTTAGCAACTGCGTTTCTCATAGGCACAGCAATCTATGTAAGAAAGAGAAACAGACGAAAAAATAGCGACAAGAACAGTATGGAAGGAGCCGATGTATTTCCTGATGTAGAAGTTTCGACAAAGGATACCAAGCCTCAGGCGAGTTCATATTTTGGTACTATTGAGTCGAGAGAAGGAGACCAAGATGATGTATCGACACTTGGAGATCCTTACTTTGGCGAAGCAGTTAACGCAGTCATGGATAGAGACGATACAGTCGGTAAGTACTATCGTACCATAATGGAGACTTGGTCATCCGTTTCCTTAACCTCGAGCTAACATACTCTTTTCTCTCATGATCTATAGCCGAGTCTATGATCAGCGCAGAGCAAGATATGTATGTTTATGGAGTTGGTAGACCCCGTCTTGATACAGGGGCATCAAGCCGGATGGACACCACTATTTCGGGCAAAAGTGGAGCGAAGATGATGTTTAACGACGACACCACGCTAGAAGATATTTATAAGACACCAGCAATGAACATTTATGATCAAGAAGATGGAAATTCAGAAAGGATAACCGTTGTTGCACCCAGTGGCAAGCTTGGCATAGTTATTGATAATCCAGGAGGTGATATCCCGATAGTTCATGCCATCAAAGAAACAAGTGCACTGCACGGTCGAATCAAGGTAGGAGACTTTTTGTTATCTGTTGATGAAAGGGACTGCCGCGGGATGTCGGCCGTAGCTGTATCCAAATTGATTAGCAGCAGGTGCGAGAATCCATCTAGAACATTTGTTATTCTAAGAGGATCAACTAAAGGTGGAGAATGAAGGGCAGATTTCGGGTCCTATTAGAAAGATCCCTCTTAATATTATTCGTTTACATGTTCCATGTTAATCTCTTAATGGTCAATACTGACACTCTCTCTAGAGTCTATGAAACGTTGTAACCTGAGGCGACCGCCTATTAAACACCAATTATTATAATCAGCGTTGTCTTCATCGAAGCAACCGTGACTTAAATCAAAGTCCACGGAGCCAATTCAACATTTTTGATGTTGACACATTCTTTCTTCTCTCGTTTCACATCTGTTATGTTGTATGATTCGTCACCTTTTACCAGTCCATACGGAGCGACATCAATTTCAACAAGACAATTTTCTGCACTGTTATCTTGGCATGCTTTCAGGTCTGCAGCTGCACTATTGTACATCATTTCTTTTATATCACCAAACGTGGCGTAGCTGTCAACTCCTCTGGAGCGCAGCATGCAATCCATCTTCGCAGCCGGCCGCGCGAAATTGTGGACAAACGTTTCATGAGCTGATGACTTTGACTTTGCACGTATCGACCAATCATGCCGAGATACTGCTTGCCTTACTCTGTAGGCATTCATGATCGACTGCAGATTGCCAGAGTGCCAATTCACATTGTAAATGTGAACATGAGTTTTGACTCCAATGTTGGTATGATGTTTCAAGAAAGATTGTAACCAACCAGAGTCAATTTCTTCATCAGTCGGCATCAAACAGTTGAGAATTTCATAGGTTGGTATTGAACCATCCCAAGACTTTCTTGGTGCATTCCTTGCGCCGACAAGATGAGAGCCAATGCTAACCGAAAAACCATCAGGAGATTGCAACGTCAACGGCGGTTGAATAGTAACGTCATTGTCATACTTCAAGTCATCACATACTATAAACAAAGTTTGTGGATTGTCTTTGGCCGAACTATCCCCATCGCTTAAGATATGAATAGTAGCCTTCGATTTTTGATTTCCCATTGAACAAGTAAAATTCGCATGTATCTTAACTTCTCCACTGGCTTGCTTCTCAATTGTCATTGGCACCTCTCCCTGACCAAGAACAGCTATGTAAGTAGGAATCTTACCTTTGGCTGATTGCTTAAACATAAAACGGTATCTGTCAATTACGAAGAATTTCCCGTCATCGCTGCTGATGAAGGCATGTTCTACGTCGCTCATCAGTGCAGGCGGTATATTCTCAAAAGCATCGCTGCCATCTGTTGGAATATTGATTGTATCTTCTGCAGGAGGAGCAACTGCATACTTTGAATCAGGATGAATCAACAACCAACACATGTTTGAATCATTTAGACGATGCAGCCCACGTAGCAGACATACATTCAGACTTAATGTCGAGTAAAATCCTCCTACAAAGTAGTCAGAGTTGACTAACGAAAACATCTCCAATATCGTTGATGATAACTGATACATGATGCCCTGAGACTTTGAAAGTAGATCATTTTGATTCCCGAGTCTTTCTCTGATGAAAGAGCTCCTTCCTAAACTTAACAATGTTCTCTTCTGATTGTTGAGTCTATCTAGTACAACTTCATCCATATGTGTCAGCCAAGGTGTGCTGTTAGCCATGGTAAATTGGCCATTATAATCAATAGACCAGTCGTGAGTCCCATCACTGGCCAGATTGAACCTATATTCCTTTTCATCTTGTCTCCAAATGCGCTTGGACTTGATGGCATAACTTAAATCTGTCCATATTGCACAATTTCCTCGCAGAGTTCTTTCATTGCAATACTTGCTATGATCTCTTTTTTCGATATGTTCAGAGCACACTGTCTTTGTAGGATTTGTACATATCTCCCAATCATAACCACCTTCACCAGCACGTCTAGAATGCACGGATAATGGCTTTGGAGGAGGCAGCAACGATTGCATGAACTGTGACAGTTTGAGATGTTGATAAATTTTGTAAGCTTCAGACTTCGCCTCCGAATCACCACAAAATGAATGCTTAGGAGAGCATAACGGCAGCTCATGGCCCAAACTCATGATGTCAGGACATTTTTCATCCCATTTCTTCCAATGCTCAGGCCCGCCATTCAATAGATCACCCAATTGAAACTTACTCAGGACACACTCTGTTGGAATCTGAGAATGCAAAACTCGTTCCTTCTCAGCTTTCTCTTTATTGAAATCAAGCCCCAACTCCCAATCGATGTCATACTCTTGTTTCAACGAAGATAGATCCCAAATCTCAAAGTGATCATCTAATAATCCAGTCCATTCAACCGCCACCTTCTCATCTGGTACAATCAGTTTGCGTTTCAACACTTTAGCTGTCTGGATGGCTCCAATAAATTGTATCAGCTGGTTGTTGAGACGGCCACCGTGGCGTGCGTAGGTTAGGAACCGACGTGATGTGTTGGTTGGAGGTGCTGGGTTGTAGATTTGGCTGTTTAGTTTCGTTGCATCTTTTGGTTCTTTGGCTGAAGATAATGAACTTCCGGCACTATTGGCATCAACACGACGAGATTGTTGCCCCTTCGATTGCAAGTTGATAGGAGACTGAAGATACAAACTGCCGCTGTTCGAAGATTTTGTGTTTATGAAGAGATGGGAGCATATAATTGACCATGTTGACAGCAGAATGATGAGAATGGATAGCGCAAAGAGGCTCTTGTTGTAAGCGCTCTTTTGCTTCATTGAACGACCTGCCATGTTGAGTTGCTACTTTACCAGTGATACCAGAGCAAGAACGCCGAGGGATATCAGATATCAGGAGTCGGGAGGTAGTACCAGCTACCAGTGAGACCAAGAGTATGAGCATCAAGGACCAATCTTACAATATCTCACCTTTATTTTGAAATAGTTACCACATTTTTAGATAGTGTTATAAAAGTCGAAAGTTATGGTTAGGGAGTTCCTAAGTAAATATCACCTCATCAAGTCCACCACCACCACCGGCCACGCAGCGCCACACGCTTCATGCTTCTCGCTCGTGTTAGCTCCCTCTTGCTCCCTCTTTATATTCCCACGCCTCCGCCGCTCCCAAGCCGCTCAAACCAGCGAGCTTTAGCACTGCACGAATCTAATTATACCATCTGTCGTCCTTAGAGAGGTCGGCACAAGGGCAGTCAAAATATTACAAGGTGCAGGCAGGTGCAGGCAAAGGTTTGACTCCAGTTATCACATACTGGTTCAGCTTGCAGTGAAGATCCTTCAACTCAAGCCCATCAATCGCAGAAGTCGCGAGATCAACATAATCAATCATGACCTCCATCCATCGATTATCGCGCCCCGTCACACGGATCCACTCCTCATTAAGATCCATCACATCAACCCCCACCCTAACGGCTCCACCCAAAACCAAACCAAAGTCCTCCGATGAACCCAAAGTCAAACAACAAAAGGGCGGCAACAAGGCCAAAACCCCCTCCGCCTCCCAAAGTGCTGCCAAGGAAGCCCAATCCACCAAAATCGAACGCATGGTCGTCGCGGCACTCGATGCACCTTATATAGGTCCACCGCCCGCCAGCGAGGAAGAGATGCAGGCTCGTTATCATATCGGGCGGAATTATGTCATTGGAATGTTTGAAAGGCATAATGAACATAATCATGATTTGGCCGTTAAGATCCGTATGAAACGTCATGCGGTTCGAATGTTGCCCAAGAAAGGTCAGATTGGGGACTGTTTGGTGGAAATGAAAGATGAGGAGGGTACCGGTGAGAAGACAAGTGTGTATGGAAGATGGAGGGAGGAGGCTATGAAGATTGATGATTGGCCTGGACCGCCGGAGTGGAGGCCTATTCCTATGTGGACGCCGCCGATTCCGGGGTTTGATATTGAGCAGTATATGGAGAGTAATGAGGAGAAGTAGTAGTGTAGTTGATGGTGCTTTCTTAAAGGGTTAAAACAACAATATGATTTGCTTAGGCAAGCTAAGATAAGTACTACTTATACACAAACTAAAAGGCCCTGATAAAGTAATGCGAATATGTACATTTTGTGACTTGAAGAGGCAGGCCTTTTTGGTCTCAACCAGTTGATTGGCCCTGATAGCACGATGCTGTTACCAAAGCACTGACTTTGTCACGGGCGGCAAATATTGCAAGACATTTACTGCATGATCAATTTACTTGAATATCTTCCAATAATTTAACCTAAGTAGTTAGTACATTGATATCATCTACTATTGCATCATTACATTACATGGGTTGGAAGCGGAGAATCACACCTTCAAAGCGCAATCGCAACGTATTTTGACTGGCAAACATCATCGTGGCTCACTTTTCTTAATCATCTTCTTCTTCTCGATACTCATAGATGATTTGACCATGAGATCTTGGGGACATGGGGCCTGAGTTGATACCAGAACCGTGCTGACGATTTGGAGATCTTGGCGAACGATGATGTGAGTTTAAAAGGCCTGGTGTTGGGGATGAAGCTCCGCCATAATAGCTACTGCTGCCACTTCGTCCAAATGAACCCGAATAGCTAGTGCCAGCTGCAGCTGGACTCCCCAAGTAACCATATTGACTTCCACCATCACCCTCATCAAAACTCCCTATACCCCGTTCACTGCCCCAACTAGAAGTTCGAATTCTCCACTTGTCGGCCCTCTCACCCGCAGGTCTTTCAACCTGATATCCATCGGCCTCCTCCAAATGCAAGTTAATCTTTTCAATGATGAATTTGCCTTCCTTGTACTTTTGACTTGGTTCATATGCCTTGGCGTAGGTCCATCCTATGAGAGTTTGGCATCTCTTGCAGGAGATGTCACATACGGTGTGCAGACCAGTGATGAGGAATCGGTCCTCGGGCTGAGATAGAACTATGTTGACACATTGGTCAAATAGATATGCTCTTCCTGTGGAGAAAGAAGACATAAGATGTTAGATGCGTTTGCATTGAAATACTGACATTCAAGGATGTAAAGTAGTGTTCCACTGTCGAGAACTGTCAGGAAACAGTCAACTATTTCATCTCAAGACATGTCTGCAAAATGGACCGACCATTCGATACATCAACATGCATCAACCTGTTGACATCATTCCTGACACCTGACACCTACATACATCATGAATCGTGAACTTACCCTTTCGACCGTGAAAGCTTTTTGAGATTATATCATCATGGCTAGTAAGATGCGTTCGACACTGACCACACGTATACACTTGAGGTCCATCTAAATACACCATTGCATCATTCTCGAGCTGCGCCTTCTTTGATAAAGCTAGATTTGCATCATAACGCCTACTTGCAGAACTGATGGACCGAGCTGAGCGCTGAAGCTTCGGGGACTGGCAGCTGCCGCTAGCAGTAGAGCTCTTGGAGCGAAAGCTACTGTTTCCAGAGCTATTGGCATTTGGCATTAGCGGGATTGATGGAGGTGAAGACGCCATTCGACTTGTGGCTCGTGGAGAGGACGAAGATGCAGAAGAAGTTCCAAATGGAGAGCGTGGATGAGCTGCCATCTTTGGAATAAGCTTCGATGTATCAGGCTGATGCAATAGTACGTGGTGCGTTCACGGAAGATATCAATGAGAACAGATGATAGCGGCCATAGACGAACTGAGCAAGTTCCAATCGAATTGTTCTTCATTTGTGTGCTGTGAAGTTGATAAGTCTTCATCATAGTTCTCGACCTGTCAGTTTTAAGACAACATCGAATAGTAAAGGTTCTCAATACTAATCTACTACTATTTACCTGTAGCATTTGTAACGTGAGAGGTAGCCTCAGAACTAAAAACACGAGACTAGATCAATACTGAAATGAAATTCAATTAAAGCATTTATGCATATTCAGCCCGTCATAACCTCCCCTATCAATATGCAAGGAATAAGTATGATCACCCTTACATCTCGCCATGACCCGATCGCTGCCTCCACGGAAATCCAACACCATCAAGCTTTGCATAATACTTTTCCATAAACGTTTTATCTCTCTTCACCTCTTTGGTCTTTTGTTTATGTGCCCACTCTCCAATCGTACCAGCAGTGCGAGGCGGCCAGTGCCCATGAACTTGATAATATTCACACAATTCTTGGAAGCGATCTTCCCAAGATAGCCTTTGACGGACATCATCGCATCCCCATGAGAAACCCATCGCATCGAGTTGTTCAATACGTTCTTTAGTGAGGGTTGTGGCACCGCCAGCGCTCGAACTTGATGAAGGATCAGATCCTGTGTTTTGCTTCGGTGTTTCGCAATGAAGACCTTGAGTTTGCAGTGATCTCATCTTGAGGCGAAGGGTGCCCACCCATTTGCCCAACTTGCGATCCTTCTCGTATACATTAGGGACTGAGGCAGTACAATTTATAATATGTTCACGTAAGAAACTGATAATCATATTCCGTACTCAACAACCAGAACAGGATAATCACATTATCACAATTCCGACTTACCATCAACATGGCCGTGCTCCTCCTTGAACTCGATGAGTTTTTCCATGTAATCATCAAACTCTCTTCTTGTTCTCTTTTCAATTACCACTGATACAGTGGGAATAGCCGCAGCAGCAGCAATATGAGCCGGTGGTCTCATTGGCATTTCGAGACTATCCAAACCAGCCACACCAATCTTTTCTCTATCAACAATAACCCCCTCCCTCGTGCATTCCAAAGTAGGCACAGCAATAGGGTATCTCCTCATCCAATTGTCTCTCGAAGAATACGGCACAAACACAAGTCTGTCTTCTTGAAACCTTTTCTTTCTCAAATACTCCCCCACTCTTTCGACGTGTCTGGAATCACGTACCCAGCAAAATATATTTTGTTCTCGTGGTTCAGCGGTGCCATCGTCGATGAAACGTACTCCGTGGACTATACCAGCTAAGCAGACGGAGGTGCTCTCTAGATCGGTTCGGAAGGTGATTGCGGTTGCGGTAGATGTCCTAACCATGATGGTGATGTTCGAGACGACAAGGCTCCGGGTTATTCTAATGTAATAGAGACAACAAAGTGAGTTAGAACTGGGCAAACAACAATGGATCAGGATCAATTGTCTCTATTACATCTCCCATCCAGAAAAATCCCGCACTTCACGAAACATACAGCGAACACAGCAAATCAGTTTATCATTGTCCATACCGAGGTGAACAGTCCAAAGGAAAAGCTAGCACAATGGCGAGGGAGCAAGGCGGCGGCTTTTTTTGGTTTTGTTTGTTTCCTCTCGGTCACGCGAAAGTAAGTAAATAGCCGATAGGCCCACTTTTTTGATGCAACTGCTTCCTTCCGCAAGCTTTTTACCAACTGAAACTTCTTTGCCCTCTCTTGCAGCGGCAACAGTTGTAGATCACAGTTGTATTGCTTTGACACTATTATTAGTTTAAATGTGAATGCCCCATCTACAACACTGTCAAGTGCTTCGATACCAAACAGGACTTTCCATCATCACCATTATCTTGTTCACTTGGGGCAAACTTGGGAAATACTCTTTTGTAGAGTGGAAGGCATACCGTATCATGCTGCTTAATGGGTGCATTGAAAAGACACTTCATTACACCATGATCACCAACACTTTGAATAATGTTACCTTGCAGACCATGTTTTGTGGAAAGCCCAGCAGGTTGAAACCACTTTGAGTTGCCAGTAGTGTCATGTTAGAGCTATGTTCTGCTACAATCAAATTAATGGTATAAACATGACAAGTGCTTACCTTCACATCCTCGGGATTGTAAAACATGTACTTAACAGTAGCATGTCTTTTGTGCACTCTGGTAGGATACCCAGTCAAGATAATTCTCTTCAACACAATCCTATCAGCATCAGCACCGATCATAGACCCATGTGCCAAAAGCTCCCTTTTCTTTCCTCCTCCTACTTCTTCTTCAGACTCTCTAAACACCAAAACTGGGCAAGGAGAGTACGTCACAGTGCCAAACATCGTGCATGCAAAGAATGCGCCCTCAACAGGCATGAATCTCTCAAACTTGTGTTTGTCACTATTTAGATTGTTCTGTGAGAAGATTGGACGGCCCTGCCAAGTCTTCCACCCGCATCTGAAGGTTAGCACATCTTTACTCTTGACTGGAACCTCACTATCAGCCTCGCATTTTGATGTCTGAGAAAGACCCGCATGAAGAACTGACACCTTGTTCTCATGAGGTAGAAGTGATACTGCAGAGAGAATGGCATCAGGAGCGACACGAGAGAAAGCCTGCGGCGGCACAATCTCTAGAGTGATAGTCACATAAGCTCCAGTTGGAACACAAGCTCGGGCAATTGCATCATCGTCTTCTTCTTCGGAATCCATGTTGTCATCTTCATTGGTGCTGTTGTTCACACCGCCAATCAAGTCAGAACCGAACCCATGCTTTCCAACAATCTCATTCAGGTCTTTTGCATCTGCCATCACATCCTTCTGGGTAGCTTTGAAACTAGCAAAATGATACACTGCTCCGTAGGTATCAGGTAAATTCTCTTTGGGATCCCAATGGCTCTTGCGAAAACTTTTTAGGGCGCGATACCTCGCGTAACGATCACGAGCTGCGCCCTCCTCTTCTACAGCAACCTCATCGGGAAACTCAAGATCATCCTTTTGGTCCTTTTTACGTTGTGCAAGAAGTGCTCGCCGATCCTCAGCATTGACTTCTATATCATCGTCCATCATATCGTCTCCTCCCACAGTCGTGGCATCTCCTGCCTTCCTGTTGAGTGAAAAAGCTAGCTCGCCGTGATCGAATGCATCTTCAGTCTCATCGATTGCATCGAGCCAAGCAGATTGATAATCCGACCAACCAGCAGGGCGTTCAGTGCCCGGCTTAAAGTTACTACCGTCGCCTTTCTCGACATCATCATTAAAATCTTCATTGATCCCATCATGATCATCAAACCCAATAAGGTTCTGTTCACCCTCTAATGCATCGGGGACAGCGAACATATCCATCGATTCTCTGTCTTCTGGGTTAGATTCTGCAAGGACTCTTGCTCCAGATGCAGCATCTTGCATCTCTATATTGCCCTTGGTTGGACGGTTCTTTCTTTCTGCGACAACAATAGGTGGCAAAGTGTCATTGCCCAATCCAGACAAGGAAATATTTTTCACTGGAAAAGTGCCCAAGTGAGGAACATGGACCAAATGATTGGTGTTCCATGGAATAGCATTACCGTAGATGTAGCCTGTAAGCTTTAGTTCCCTGTCGTCAGAATTATAAGCAACCGCCGGTGGACCAACGTCGACTTTGGATCCAGAGTTGTATATAGCGGATGAAGAATTGGCAGTGCCATCAGTGACAAGATAAGGGCGTGGTGCATCTGATACCCAAGTCGGACCAGTAGCTGAAACAGTACAGAGTGCACGAACCAGTGCCGAGATAGATGTCTGTTGACTTTTGCTGGTAAGTGCTGTAGTTGCAGTCGCAAGTGTATTTGAAGACGATTCCGCAACGCCGCCAAAACTGTCACCCAATTCAAGCTCCATTATCTTGCAATTGTTCTCTCCAAACTCGGTAAAGGCAAGTCGTGTAGCATAACGCTTCAACTCAGCGCGTCTACGCATGTAAGCACGTAGAGTACTCTTGGCACTCCTAGATGTATGCTGTGAAGTTGCACATCCGAGATCGAGACTCATATGCTCTTCTCCATCATCATTCATCTCGTCATCTTCAGTTTCCATTACAACGAAATCTCCCACACCGTTACCCGAATTTGTTTCATCTCCGTGAACAATTAAGGTAACAGGAGTCGGCAGGCCCTGGCTTTTAATGGCAGTCAAAATCCTATCACCGCGTTCACTAATAACATGATCCAAATGGGCAGTGTTGGCACTTGTTTTAACGGATGTGGCGGCAATACTCATCCCTCCTCCTGCAGCTGTGCCATCGGCATGATCAATGGCATTAATGACACTCCTTCCATCAATGACAAAAAGTACGAGGTCACAAATACGACATAGATCTAGTGCTGATTGAATGGATGCATCTTGATCAGCGTAATTATTTTGTGTGCCTCGTTGGGTGTATTGCGATCGGAAAGAAGATGTGTTGGTCAAGAGTGTGAGGTTGCCGGATGTTGGAGACGACTGTTGAGTATGAATGCAGAAGTTGATGAGTTTTAAAGCTGAAACACATAGATAATACACGGCGTTGTGACTTCACACCTTTTTATTGGCCCCATAATGCACGGTAACACTGCTCTTCACTCCCTCACCTGAAGAACACAGCACATGCCTATCGCCATTTTCGATTAACACATCTCTTACTTTCTCTTCCATCCACTCCTCTTCTTCACTCAAGGAAATAATACCAACAATCCTTGGCCTCGCAGTTCTATCGGCAATTCTACCCAGTTCATTTGCAGCGCCACCAAAATCGACCCCTCTCCTACTTGCAAGTAATTCCTTCTTCTTCAAATCCCTTCGCTGCTTGGCTTCATTGACTCGATCGGCCTTGGCTTTACTTGTCGTGGAGGAGTTGATGCCCTTCTTGGCTTGAACTTTACCGCCTGCACGTCTATTGAGACTGCGCTTGGAAGCATTACTTCGTTTGTTCTTTTTGTTTTGTTGTTTTAGTTTGCCTGATCGGTGGGAGTGAGGTGCTGCTGGAGACATGATGATTGTTGATGTGTTCAGATACTATCGCAGTATTGTATTATGGGCTTGATCTCATGGTTACTTGGGTAGAGTGCATAGTTTTGATGATGGTTGGCTGTGGGAAAAGTGGAATCGATGGCGGTGATGGCGGGAAACTCTTTTGGCTAACTTTGAGTTCCTCTTCTCTACCGCTCTCTCTCTCGAAGGGAGAGCTAAGTAGAGAGTCTGTGAATGCATAAACAAGCATACAATGCAATACACTACCAAATAACGAAGAGATCTAATTTATGTTTATCAATAAATTCCTGGAGCGTTGTATTCATAATCAACACCTGCTCCCATATCCCAAGCACCATTGTCATCTGCCAACAATAACCACAATACACGTAACGACATCAAGATTACACAAAACGTTAGGGCACTGGAGCAGACTCGGTATGGAAGCTTGAATACAACGAACCATACAATTGAGAAGAAAAGGGAGAAGAGCGAAACAATCATCAGAGGCAAAGCGCTATCAGCTGATTCGAACTGTTCGGGATCTTCTTTAGGCTTTTGTTTTTCATCGGATGCTGGTTTCTTAACTTGTTCAGGAGGCGCAGAGTTTGCATCATGTGTTTTGTTTTGAATTGGCTCTTGTTGAGCAACTGGTTCTTTCGGGATCTGATTGATTTCTCTGGGCAAAGGAATTGGATTGACTTCAGGCTGCAATGAAGTCTGCATGACAGGAGGAACAAACTGATTGGGCATTGCAGGTGGGCTTTGAGTATGAGCTGCAACTGGCATTGCTCCTGGTTCGTTGGCATTGTTGGTTGTGAGTGGAATGGCCTGGTTGTTTTGGGGAACTGACTGTGACAATCCAATTCCAGTACTAGCAGCATGCTTCAATGCACATGCTGCAGAGCGAATGGATGTGCAATACGCTTCTCGAATTGACATCGCTTCATCATAGATGGACTCTGTACAGTGCAATTGAAGCAATCAGCATAAGCGTTTTTGTGGGGTAGGATCACGACAAAGTACTGCCATAACTCACCTAACCAATACTCTCTTTCGTTTCCATCCATATCAATATAAGTAACACTTCCCAAAGTGCGGTCACTCTCCTCAATATTCTTGAACACACTCCATTTCTTCTCTCCATCAAGTTCGCCATCGAACTTCCCATGACGGGCATCCTTCCCAACCAATTCAAACACACTTCCATCTGCCTCAATGTGCGCAATAATCTCCAGCGAGTCAGAGTTGTCTATATCAAACGTATTACGGTAGCTCTCTTCTGTTGAAAAGAAGTCGTCATCAAACCGTTGTGTTGAACTGGGAGCTCTAACAACATAATTCACCAATTCCGTCTCATATTCATTGGAAATGATCATTGATGCATCAAGAATATATCGAGCTTCTAGTTTGTCACCTTTTGGAAGTGGGGTGGATCGAAACTTCTTTTCCATTGGAGCAGTATTGTTCCATCTTTCGGGGCTGGTTGGACGACTACGAGGTGTTAAAGGGGCTCCCATTGAAGATAGCAAGTCCATTGATCGCCCGCGCGGCGTGAGAGGTGGATTGTAAGGAGAAGATATGGTAGGCTTTTCTAGTTTTTCTAGAAGTCCCATAACTGCCTTTTCGCCCTTGAGTGCAACGGCCCTGTTGAGTTGATCCATGAGAGAAGGTGTGGACTTCGATCGTTGTGGTTGTTTCACAACATTTTCGCTGGCACCTTGGTTGTTTCTCGGAAACGACGCCAGATTGGGATATGTTGTAGACGGTGGGGTTGACTTTTTCTCAACCGCAGTCGCGTTTTGCTGAGCGCTTAATAATGCATGATTCGCTCTTTCCAGTGTCTTTTCAGTTGAAATAGAATTTGATGTGATTGGTGTTGACTCTCCACTAACAGTACCAACGATTTGAGACAAAGTGGTCTTCAATTCTTCCGTTTCTTCTTGCTTCACATCGTTTCGTAGGATACTACCCTGAGGAGCCACATGTTGCTTACTGTCTAACGACTTTGCAAAAGGTTCCAAAATCAAAGGAGGGACCAAAAGACTCTTATCTCCTACAGGTAAAGCAGGTACAAGTGTAGCCCTAGCTGCACCAAATGGAGATCGAGATGGAGCTACTTGCGGTGACGAGGAACTCAGCACTGGAGATTCGGTTACTTTGGGTGGAGGAGGCTGCGACGGGCGAGCGGAGCGCGTTCGAGCTGCCACTGGAGTCACACCATGTGAAGAACGGGGGAAGATCTCTGACGTACGTTTAAATTGGGCCAAGTCTGGTTTTGTTGGTGGTGGTTTTTGTTGTTGAGATTGTTGATTGGAGGTCTGAATGTAGAACCAAGACATGAGTCAGAAGTGAGCACAAGATATGCAAAAGAATGAGATCGAATGAACAGAAGCGTGAGCCAACTCAAGATTCAAACAGACCGAGCCCAGAGTATCATTCGTAGCTCTTTATTAGAGAGTACAGCACAGACCACAGGTTTGCAGTTCAGCAACGTTGAGCCAACGTACCGTGGGTGGTCCATAAGAATTATCTAGCCTCCTCGCAACAGCAGCCGTACTTGGAGTATCCCTCGCCGACGGCGCAATCACCGGAGTAGACGTCTGCCCGTATCTATTCTGGGGAGTAAATCCGGGCGTTGAACCGGGAAGAGGACGCGCAGCACTGCTCTTGGCTTGCAGTCGACGCAACTCGGCGCGACGACGAGCAATGGCTTGTTCGACCTCTGTGGTTGTTTGGTGCGGCTGAGATTGGGATTGAGGCTGATGGCGAGGGGGGGGCAGACGGGAGGGTGGCGGCGGACGTGATGCCGTGTTAGTACGGGGCGGCGGTGGATTGTGCGGTGGATTCATCGTCGTATAGCTTGGATTGGGACTTTTGTTTTGGGCTTGGATCGAACTTCGGAAAATATCTGCCATTACTTCTAATTCGCGAACCTGGGACCCTCAACCCATTCTCCTCCTCCGTCCATTCTCTCTCCTCTCTCCTCTCTCCTCTCTCCTCGGCCCCCTCGCCTCCACCCGCTACCTTCCCTCCCTGCATCTTCAGTGCCATGAGTAACGTTGGAATCCCAATAAAGCTTCTTTTTGAAGCAGAGGGTATGAAAGTCACTGTGGAGGTAGGTGTATTAATTAATCTTGGGATTTATTTTGTGTTGTCACGCTGTGAACTGATATCGACTCTCCAATAATAATGCCCGATGCGATTACGATGCAGATCTGACTGCCGGTGTCTGCTATTGCTGCTGTTGAATGTTCATCAAACATCAATCCACTATCTAGCTTCTGACAATCTTCTTCTGCTTCTATTTGTTGTGACATTGATCTGTGACAGGAAAATTGTCTTTCGATGTGTTGTGTCTGCCAATTACGCTGCTGAATCAGTTGAATATTGGATACAATCTCTTAATGCAATACCTCACATTTTTTCATCATCTTTCCCTTCTCTGCAGATGAAAAACGGTGAAATTTACAGAGGACTTCTACTAAATGCAGAGGATACAATGAATCTAACCCTGTCAGAAGTGATTCGTACTGCACGCAATGGGCAGGTGTCTAAGTTACCTACGGTATATTTAAGGGGGAGTGGGATAAGATTTGTGGCTCTCCCGGAGTTGTTGAGGAATGCTCCTGCTTTTAAGAAGGTAGCTATGCAAAAGGCTAAACTTGATGCCGACAAAGCTGCTGCTGGGGGTGGAGTGAAGAGAAAGAGAGAGTAATAAAATAAGGAGATTAAAGTGAGAGAAAAATCAGGGTGGAAATTTGCTAGAGGCCACTCTGGCAGTTCTAATGTTCTTGAGAGGCAGTAGGTAGTATCGGGAGGAGTATCCAGCAAGTGCTTGTTCATGATACTCCCTTTCATCTAAAGTATAATACTTGTGTTCATATTTCAGTACTTGCACAAGAAGACTGGAGACTGACAAATAGTTTGTTCTATGCTACGTCTATCTGTTTCACGCCTGAGGAGAGATATCGTGTTATTTAGCAGACTGTTACAACAGTTCGAACATGAACATTAATCATTATAAGTTTTCTTTCATTACACTTTCAACTAAAACTTAAACCAGTTCAATCACAGCCATTTTCGCATTATCACCTTGCCTAGGCATAGTCCTCAAAACCCTAGTATAACCTCCATTCCTATCCCCATACCTCTCCGGGGCAGCCTCGAACAAACTATGTACCAAATCTTTATCATACACCCATCCGAGTGCCTGCCGACGGGCGTGCAAGTCCCCGCGCTTCCCGAGTTCAATCATGTGATCTACGTGTTTGCGCACGGCCTTGGCGCGGATGAGTGTGGTTTTGATGCGGCCGTGACGGATAATTTCGGTGGTTAGGGCGCGTAGAAGGGCTTTGCGTTGATCGGCAGGTTTGTTGAGTTTGGGGACACGCTTACGGTGACGCATTTCGAGGGCGGTTGTGGAGGGGGCTGTGGGGGTGGTGACGGTGTGATGGCGTTGGGGCACGGGGGCTGCATGTCGAGAAGGAGATGGGAGATCATTATGAGTACATAATATATTGTGAATCAAACAGCTGGACGGAGGTAACACTCTACAAATGCAATTCCATAAATATTGTCCATTTATTTGTTGGCGTTGAATAGGCAGGATTGAATAGCTTTTCCAGCTGGGGCATAGCAGCTTGACTTCTGACGGAGTTCTTTCATACATCACTTTTGGCACCGCACAATAAAGGCACGGATCTCTTCCTATCAACATTATCTTCACCAGTACAATAACTTACCGAAAGCCGAAGCTCCCGCCATCATGAGCGAGCATAAGACAGCAGTGACCTTCATGGTTCTATTATTTGCCGTCGGTGGAGCGGGGGAGGGTAAGGGGGAGGGTGAGAGGGATGAGCGCAGTAGAGTTTCGGTATTAATTCCTACGTACTTTTCTACGTGATTGGTCTTAGTGCGTCAGACTGATTTGTGTGGTGACCTATAGTACCTTTTGTTGACTGGTAATTTTCAAGCGATTTGGTGGGTACGGCAGCTCTGCTCCATCGCCTCCTCCCTCCTCCCCCTCTTCTACTTCTACTAATAAAACACCATGAGAACATCATTCATCTTGGCTGCTTTGGTGTCCGGTGCCGCCGCATTTGGTACGTGATCTGGAAAATATTTCAGAAGAGAGGGGAAACCTGTTTCAATGGAGATTGCGTGATGGCTTGTTGGAGTGAGGATTGAGGGTGAACCGTTGGAGAATGTTGCTCCTGTGAAGAGGCGGAGAGAGGCGGTCGCCACCACCGACTATCTCGTCCAGTGGTGTTATTATTTCACCATTACTTTGATGCCCTCGCGATTCCAGTCACTTATCAAATGATGATCACTGCTGGTTTCATCATTTTCTTTCAATCGGAGCATGGAGCATCCATCAACTTGCAAGTGTCAGGGTGTTATTGAACTTTTGCGTATCACTTTGCTTATGAATCCAGAAAACTGTCTTCTTTTGGATATTTGGAGGTTGTATTGATGTTTCATGAAGTGGTTCTCTGCAGCCAAACAACTTTTTTTTCAGCTCCCAGCTTGATACACACCACGCAAAAACGTTACTAACAATACAGCTCTATTATTTGAACAGCACCTGCCATTCAGACGCGTTCTGTCTCTACCACCCTGCACGAGGTTCTGTCCCCCGAAGAGCGTGCTCCCCAAATCCAACGATGGGGAGAAATCCGTGCCATGACCCAAGAAGAAGCCAATAGTCAACTTCAGGGAGAAGAACTTGAGACCTACAACCGTTACTACCAAGAAGTGCGGGATGGAGTTCTCAAGATGCAGGAGTTGGCCGGAATCATGATGAAGAATGTGGACCCACCAAGGATTATGCCCAAGACCAAGGGACAGAGGAAGAGAGATAAGTGGGCTAGAGTTCAGGCGAGAGAGGCTGCCAAGGCTGCTGCGCTTTAAATTACGTGTTGGGTACATACTTAAAATTAAAGTGATTTGAGACTATATATCTGCTCAGATGTAATGTGTATATTGAAGTAGCTAAATACAAATATGATGTTGTATCCCATTGCCATTATTAGACAGGTTTGATGCGCTCTCCAACTCATGTTCGTCATGAAGCAATGTTATGTCATTATGTATAGGTCATCTAACTTGCAAGTTACTGCTTCTCTCTCATCCCACCTTCATCATATGCCTTGCCTTCACAAACACTCCCACCAAACTGGCTGCCTGCAATTTTTCATCAGTACCAAAAGCAAGTCTGTACTCCACATCACTCATCCCATCCAAAAGTACTGCCAACACCCCAGAAGGCAAATCCATTCCCATCACAATTGCAGTCAAATCTGTCAATAAATCAGGAAGAGCATATCCTTTGATAGAGCTGATCCCAATCAACTTCTCATACGCCTCCTTAAACCCCTCATTCAACAGCCACTCCAACACATCCTTAACATCACTAGGTAAAGGTGCCCCACTTGTCAAATACACATTACTCTCATCTACACAATCATACGCCATACTTGTACTCTGCAACAAATTCAACACCCGTCTCATATCTCCCCCGCTCAAATTCAGTATACTATCCACCCCATCCTCAGTGATATTCACCTTCTCAGCCTCAGCCACCTCCTTCAACCGCCCCCGAATCTGCTCCTGTTTCAACGGGGCGAATCGGAACCTAGTACACCGACTTTGCAACGCGGGAATAATCTTATTCACATAATTGCAAATCAGACAAAATCGGGCATTCCTAGTGTGTTTTTCAATAACACGTCTCAATGCAAATTGAGCATCGGATGTCATGGCATCTGCCTCATCTAGGATGATTAGCTTTATGCCCTTTGAGAAGAGTTGACGTGTGCCCGCGAATTCTTTGATTTCGTTACGGACCACATCGATACCTCGGGAGTCGGATGCGTTTAGTTCGAGAGTCATGGAGGAGTAGGTGGAGCCGTACATCTTTTTTGCTGCGGCTACTATGGTAGATGTCTGTAAATATCGAAGAGAGAAGTGGATGGCGGATGGGTTGAATGATTCATGTTGAATAGAAATGTAGACATGGGGCAATGACATGAGCTCACCTTGCCCGTACCCGGGGGTCCGTAGAGCAGCAAGTGAGGTAAGTTGTCATTGTCGATCAGCCGAGTAATGATACTGATGATATCTTCGTGAGCTACCAGGTCTTCAAGTTTGGATGGACGGTATTTTTCCACCCATGGCATTTGAGGGCCTTCAGAGGTGGTTGTCGCCATGGTAAATGTTGAGTTCTTCTGCTTTGCTTGTTGAGGAGGATGCATGTAATACTTGGGAGTGGGAGCTTAAGCAGTAGTTGGTTGAGAGAGTTTTCCCGCGCGATATATCTACCCCATACCTACCACGATCTAGGGCAGTGTAGATCTAAGCAATGAAATAAACAACATCGAGAACGCGGAATGTCCTTAAAATACTATCTACGTCGAGCACTATCTGATTGGAATGACGGCCTTGCATTTCTATCGGAACTACATCCGCAACCCCCA
>JALLPI010000381.1:0-21340 GCA_036939935.1 Cyclotella atomus | reverse complement strand
CAAATACTCATTGACTGTTTCAGCAAGCCTCCATTCTCCGTCGATCCATCCTCTATAAACTGCATCATTACATGAAGGCAGCCCCATCTCTCTTTATAACAGCTGTCCTATCACCATCCATTCTACTGGCAGCTCCCTTCACCTTCCATTTCAACACTCGCAAAAATAACATCATGGGAGCAACTGAGAGCTCCTGTAGCAGCAATACCGCCCTGTCTTCGGATCCCGACACTACAAATGATTCAACAGTGGCAACACAAGATGATGTACCTGCACCACCAAAATCAAGCAGTCAAATCACCCTTTTATCACAACACCATCACGAACCGTACAAGGCACCAACTTCACCATTCCATCCATTGGCACATTACATCTTTTTAGTCCACGGATGGCTGGGAAATGATTTGGAGATGGGCTATCTATCCGAGTCTTTTGCCAAATGCATTGCCAAAGAAGGTGGGGATACGACTGCAATCGATGGAGAGGAGGAGGGGCATGATTCCAAAAGAATGAAACGTAGTAATAGCCAATTATTGGCCGCCGAGGCTGCTGGAGAATCTACCCATCCCCATCATCCGCCAGTGGTAGTACACAGTGTCAAATGCAATGTGGGCAAAACACACGATGGGATAAAGAACGGTGGGACGAGGCTAGCTCGCGAGATTGTAGACTTTATACAGAGTGATTTGCAAAAGTTGCAATCATCCAATGCTGCATCAAGTGCCAGTAGTGAAAAGGAAGGACACGTGACATATTCCATTGTGGGCAATAGTCTAGGTGGATTATATGCTCGCTACGCTATTTCATTGGTTCCTCGGCAACTGTGCATACCTCGTCCAATAAAGAACAACACCAACAACGATGCCACCTCCTATCATTCCTCTCAGCAAAAGATCCATATACACCCCAACACATTTTTAACCACGGCCACACCCCATTTGGGCGTAAGTCAACATACTTATCTTCCATTACCACGAATTGCCGAAACAATCATCGGCAGTGGAATGGGCGTCACCGGAACAGACCTTTTTCGATTGAATTCCGATAAAACCGGTAGAGAAAATGTGATTGGTGCAGGTGTTCGGAAATTGAGTGGGGCTCGAGGCGTACTTGGTCCTTGGAGGTCCAATCCTAATACTAGTTCAAATGACGAAAACAATGCTGACAGCTCCGAGAATAGTACCGAGGAGGTAGATCAAGAGATGGAATGCATAATACGCAACATGTGCTTGCAGGAAAGATATCTCGGACCATTGCGAAACTTTCAACGACGAATCGCCTATGCCAATGCTTATCGAACGGACTTTCAAGTGCCGACTGAAACAGCTGCTTTCTTGAATGCTGATAGCAACGTCGTTCATACAGTAGTGGCTTGTCGAGATGTGAATGTGGAAGAAGGCAAGCGTGATCGGGATGAGAATCACGTGCCTCCCTTTGTGGTTGCCGTGGTAACAACTGAGCAACAACCTCCAAATCCGGACAAGGTAGAACCATCAGCCTCGGAAACAACAACACCCAATGAAGAATTGTTACAAATGTCTCAATCCTTGGATGCATTGGGATGGACCAAAGTCTTTATTGACGTGAGGAATCGTATCCCATTGCCGGGAATACCCAAACCTTCTTGGAGACTGTTACCCTTTCCTTCGGTATTGAGTACCATGCTTCCCGAGCCGGATACACCGTTGGATGATTTGATTCATAGTCGTGGATTTAAGAATTCTACTGAAGCGTCAGCGGAGAGACCCGATTCAACGAAACAAGATGGAGTGACGACGCTAACCTCCTCTGAGTTAATCCAATCAACAAATGCAGGTCAAACTGTTCATTTTCCCATGGGGTGAGTTGTTCATAGCATACAAGTCAATGATACTGCTGTCATTACGTGGCTCATTTCTTCTCATCTTTTACAGGCATACCGTGATGGTGGCGAATAGCAAGAGTGATGCATATACAAAGTTGAATTTTCAGGGACGGCCTGTCATGGATAAGTTGGCTGAAGATATGTTGCGTGATGTATTGAAATTTGAGTGAGAGATCTACACGAGGAATGGGGTCTTATTGATCTTGTGTGTTGGCAGTTGATTAGCTTTGGGAGTGAGCTTTGAGGTAAATCCAGGTTCATGGTGTTAATATTATAATAGAATATTATAAGTAATCAATTGAAAGTTTTGACCACCTCTAATGAAATACAAATGAAAATGGCACAGTAATACCTAACGTCTAGGATACACAACATCTCCACCAAACTGTCTCAACAAAACCGTGACAGCATGTCCCTCACCGTGAATCTGTATGGCCAAAGCCAACGGACTCCATCCAGCACCAAAATTAGAAACAGTATTGACAACTGTAACCGCAGGGATACCATTCCTCTCAGCCTCCAGCACCAAAAACTTGATCACATTGGCAAGCCCCGATCGGGTGGCTTCATGTATTGGAGTCCATCCGTTGACATCTTGTTCGTATAGCGATGTTAGGTCGTGGACTGCTGCATGGCGGAGTTCGAACATGTCACCTGTTGCTGCCGCCTCGTGGATGGGCGGTCTGCCTGTTTCGTCGTAAAGAGATTCATCGTAACTTTCGTGCTCATTCGACTGCTCATCTATATCATCTCCATTCGATTGACTTGCATACAGTTCGTCAAATTCATCTCCATCTATTTGCCCATTTACATTGACAATAGGTTGTCGAGATATTTCACCCAACTCAGTATTCAATACACCGGATTCATTGTTTGTATCAATTGGTTTTCCAACCAAATGCAGTACACTCCCATCTTCCAATTGATACTCCCCCACAGACCTATCATCGGATGGGACAATTTTGCCTCGATAGATGATACGCAATGCATGCATCGGCACGGAGGATGCCTCGGATGCAAATTGGCGTAGTTGAAATGCCGTGCAGGATTGTGAAATTTGGAGGGTGATTTTGGGTTTGGTTGGTGAAGATGTCAGAAGTAGATGAATTGTTATTTGCTTTGAGGATGGCTGTTGTTTTTCGTTTGTTGAAGCTGTGTTTGATGTAGAATCTAGTAACGGTTGTTCGGTTTCACCCGATTCAGTATACAATGCACCGAATTCAATGTTTGTATTAATCACCCTTGGTTTACCAACCAATTGCAATACAGTCCCATCTTCCAATCCATATTCTTCCACAGACTTATCATCGGATAGAATAACTTTGCCTCGATAGATGATACGTAGTTCATGCATCGGAATAGAGGATGCCTCGCATGCCGATTGGCGTAGTTGAAATGCCGTGCATGATTGTGGGATTTGGAGGGTGATTTTGGGTTTGGTCGGTGAGGATGTCAGGAGTAGATGAATTGTCATTGGCTGTGCAGATGGCGATTGTGCTTCATTTGTTGACGCTGTGTTTGGTAAATGGCTGATCTTTGATTCTTTGAGATCTTGTAGTTGTTGCTGAGTTTCATTTGTTTGATGCAATGAGTCTAATGAATTGGTTTCATCGACAGCTCCTTCTTCTATCTTTGTGCTTTGATCGCCAACCTTTTCTGGCTTGAATACCTTGATTGTTTCTTCTTTTGTCGATTTGATTGGACTTTTCATCGATAAAGCAGTTGATTGTTTGGAAGAGTCGTTTTCTCTGACATTATTGGCAGCAGCAGCAGCAGCTGATCTTGATACATCTGTAGCCATATTATCTGTAGTACCATCTCTATTCAGCGAATATACTACTGGCTTTGACGCAGATTTCTTAGCTTCAGGCGTTAGTTTGACACTACCTTCATCAATCGGCTGCCTTTCTACTGCAGCTTTTGCAACTGTACCTGAAGCACTCGGTGCATACTTGGTCACGATTTGTTCCTTGCCACCAGATGAAAGATTAGACTGTATCTCTCTTGTCTTCACACAATCATCCCGTAACATTGCAACACGAGCCTCGGCAGCCTTTGCAAAGTGCTCTCTTCTCTTGATGCGTTCATCGGCGTCCACTTGATCGACACGCTGCTTGTTCTGCTGATGCGCGAAAAAGAAGTAGAGGCTGACTGCCGCGAGCGTGGCTAGGATTAGAGTGTTTTCGACGAGCTCCATCTCTCAGCTCTTCGTTCCTTTGGCTTGGCTGTGGCTGTGGTGGGTGTTGGAGGCGGTGGGAGATGAGATAGTTTAAATTCAGGCTAGTTCGCGGCGAAGTCGCCAGTTTGCGAGCTGGGAGAGGGGGAAGGGGAGAATCGTACATTTACGGTAGATAGAGTTGGCGAGAGTGAACAGCGAAAATGAAAGGGGAAAACCATATGCACTATGGCAGACTATGGTGCAGTACTTGACTGTGTATTCCACACCACAAAATATGATGTGCATTACATTATATGAGCCGTCATTGATCTATTACTATTACTCTTTAGGTATCTGAATGCAAAAGGCAAAAGGCTGTGTGTGTGCCATGACCCGTTAACTTACTTTGGCTTTGATATTCCGGCATTGCACCCTTCTTCAAACCTGTCTCTTACTTAATCCAGCTTCCAGTGAAAGGACAGTAGCTAACACCTATATCATTTGTTTTGCAGCCTTGTCTTTTTTACTGCTTATCTTATCACTAATCAACACAGAGATATATTAGAAATACAGGCTTGCAGCATTTCTTATAAGCTGTTTTATAGATTCGTCATAAATTCACATACATGCACAACCAACTGTAACATGTCGCAGTGTTTGTTCAACTGGTCGTGCCAAAGAGACACTCAAGTATAATACTAATACCTGAATTATGTAATCATTCAGTCAATTGGATTGAGCTTGGAAGTAAATTCTTCATCTATTAGTATTGTATTAGCATTGGCATATTAAGATAGATTTGTTTCACTTGATTAGATAATATGGAATCTAGTTAAGGAGTTGAAGGTCAGAGAATAAGTCTAATGTTGCCAAGAATGTGGGGTGTTTGTGCTATGAGTAATATTGAAGTTTGGTTGTAATTACACAATGTACCGGTACACGACCTACATGCATAGCACAAATCAAACAAAGCTAGATCCAACTAGTCTCACTGCCACTGCCAGCACATTGCACATTGTATGATTTTTTGATAGTTTGGTAGTTGTATGTATTCAAGCAATTGTTGGCAATGAGCATCTTGTTGGAAGATAGGGAAGATCAGTGTGTGCAGAGAAAACAACGCAAGCCAATTTAAGAATATTATCAAATTGCAGTAACTAATATTCGCTCAACCAAGGGGTTGTAGATCAGTGGTAGATCGTGCGCTTTGCATGCGCAAAGTCCCGGGTTCAATCCCCGGCAACTCCATGGCAGTATTCGAATGGTCGCTGGTTCAATCCCGGCTGTGCGCTTATCCCGCGCATATAGCTCAGTGGTAGAGCGTTCGATTGCAGACTTTTTTGCAGATAGAGCTTTCGGTTGCAGACTTTTTGCTCGTGCATTCCCTTCTTTTGCATCTATTTCATTGGATTGCATTCTTCCTTTGTTGGATTTCTTTTGCACTTCTTTTGCCTTCTAGTTTAACATCAAATGTTTCTGGTTTAGGTATATAGGTATCGACAGATGTGTTTCATTGGGATCGGCTGTGTTTATGGATGGCTTCGGTAAAGGTAACTTTGTTTTGATCTTTTATCCCTCGTATGACATTTCATTTGGATTCAAGTGAACAAGTTGTATGTACAAGTACTTGGTGCATTGGAAGTTGAATACATAGTTAGAGCATTACGAGTGATGCCAACTGCTGATTAAAACACCGCAGTGATATTCATCTGTTGAATTTGTCAACACAAGTGCACCCAACATTGTCCATACCAATCTACTTGCATCATAAATATTGTATTCCAAACTCACTCATGAATAGTAACCTCCTCGGTCACTACGTGATCTAGGCGACTCATAATAATCGTCAGCTCTACTGTCATAGCCATAGGAATCATCTCCTCTACCCGAACCGCCACCACGTCCATAGTATCGGTCATCGTCTTGCGGTTCGTCATAGTATCCGTCATCGGCCCTACTGTCATATGCTGAGTATTCATCCTGGCCACTTTGATAGCTGTAGCCGTCGTCATAATCGTAAGTCCCTCTTCTATCGCCACTGCGAGATGATCGATACGAGTCCTCGTGCCTCGAATATCCATAGTCATTGCTGCTATACGAATCTTCGTATCTATCATCATACCCTCGACCTCTATCATCGTAGCCCCTATTATCGTACTGATCTTCCGTATAGGCAGTTCCATCACCTGATGGTCGTCTATAATAATCATCTTCGGTATATTCACTCCTATGCGTCTCATCATCCTGAGCTGGATATCTATCATTGTATCGTTGCCGACGGTCTTCTTCGTATTGACGCTGCTTCTCTGCCTCACGACGTTCTTGTTCACGCCGTTCTTGCTCCCTCTTTTTCTTCTTGGCTCGTTTACGTTCTTGGTATTCGTCGCGTTCGTTTGGTGAGTAGGCGCTCCAGTCCATGCCATCTAGAGGAGAGGTAGCGTGATCTGAGTACCGAGCATTTTTTAACAGGATTCAAGTATCATTTGCCCAAAGCCAATCAGCAGCAAACTATCAAAGCAAATATAGACTCACCAGGCTCATCAACATAATCATCAAATCTAGGCTGAGACGACTTTTTTCCACTACCACTACTCCTCTTCCTCTCATCCTCCTTCCTCTCCCCAGTCTCGGGATCATACAATATAATTTGACTTTCATCATACGGTTCCTCCTTCTCCTTCTCATCGCCACCATTCAAATCATCAAATATCTCCCTCTTACTCCGTCCACTCACACCCCGACTCTTAATCTTCTTCTCCTTCCGACGCTGCGCATACATTTCTTTGGTATACCCCTCCTCTCCAGCATCCGGTGCACTCTTGGGTTTGCTCTTCTTCTTTTTAGTACTCTCTCCACTCTTGCTACTATTGGCAGTAGCCACAGTCCTCGAGGATATGTTTCCCACCATCCCCGTCAACGGTTTGGGACTCGGTACCAAATAATACAATAAAAAGGCCACGGCATATATAACAGTGGCTTGGATGCTTTTATACGCCGCAATTCCCAAGGTACAAGCTTTAATATCTTCATTCTTGCAAAACAATGTCGAATTGAACATGAGAAAAGTCAACCCCTGACAGATTACCGTGAATAGCATAAGGAGGCCGGGTATGCATTTCCCGCTCCAGCATCCGCCCTTTTTACAGCATTCCCCAAAGAGCCAGAGTATAGTAAGACAGGCCAATCCAGGCGCGACGTATCCGCAGACCTTGGATGCCATTTCCATCCCATTGTAATGTTGTTTGATGAATGCATTGTGGGGTATGCATTGAGATTTGTCGGTTTCGAATGTTTTGAGGCCCACTCCGTGAATTTCGTCGTTGGTGGATACGGCGGAGATGAAATGGCAGGAGGGGAGGATGTAGAAGGAGGAGAGGATAATGCCGTATACTTGTAGGATGAGGACTATTACTCTGATCAGTTTGGTTGGTTTGGTTTGGTGTGTGTGATGTGTGATGTGATGTGAGTTGGTGAATGTTTGAAAGAGAAAGATATCACGAGCAGTTCGATTTCTACATATCAAGCTCATCGAGTCTCTTGAATACAAAGCGACGAGGTGACAACTTCTCACGGAGCAGATGTCAACAAAGCAAACAGTCCATCTCTAATCATCTGATATCTCGTTCCATCTACGATTGCACCAGTTCGCTTCATGACAGATCAACACCAACGCACTGGAATGAACTACAAACAAATGAGAAAACTAACCTGACAAACAGAGCGCATATATTTCCTAGATCCATAACAACTGATGGAGTGGCGAGATGTTGTGTGCTCTCCAGAGAGAGGAGCCAGATGGTGCACTAGAGAGATATTTTAGCCGAACCTATATCTTCACTTTTGCAAAACGAGTAATGTGCCAATATTAGATATCTGATATTTGCAATAGACGAGCTCTTTGCAACCACGCACGGTGGATTGTCTACCAGCTACTTATACTGAGCTTCAAAGCAGCCAGTCAGATCAGGCCGATTAGATGAGCTCGCGGGCAGCGGGCTGCGCTGATGCTTGGTTGTGTTCGTTTCGGAGCTTGATTTTGGATGAGACGTACTTTTGGATCGGCCCCACCTGTCGATAATCTGCTGGGCGTATCTTTTGACAATAATTACTGTCCAACTTCAAGCTTCACTTGAAGATGAATCCATCACCGTCCCCTCGTCCCGCCCTCGCTCTCATCTAATCTCATCACCGCCCGACGATGGCCGTGTTGTTGGAGCTGCTGCTCTGCTACTGCTACTACTAAGCACTACTCTCGGCGTCAACAAGTGCAGCAATGTTCACGTCGATTTCCACCCAAGCCTGTGTGTAGTTGAGTGCACAAGATGGTAAGAGATCAGAGATTAAAGATGCCTGCTTCAAATAGATCCATAATCTAAGAAGATTATGAGAGATGAGATGAGCGATCTGCCTCTTGTAACGGACTGAATGGGTCTCAGAGACTTTGCGAAGTTGAACGGTGCTCGTCTCTTAGAATGCAGAGTTGTTAATGTAGCCATTTGATTGAGGTGCTTGATGTGTAAAAGAACCAGTGAATGTGTATATTATTAGGTGAGGTTCACCACCTCTGGGGGTTTGAAGACAGTCAAACAGCTGANTTAGTGTTTCTACTCTGTTTGAATTTGAAAAACCAAACTCTTGTGGATACAGAATGTATCCTCATCTTTATTGAAGTCCTGCGAACAACAAAACTACAGTGGTGATATAGTAGACTGATGCTGTATTTTTGTAGAGTTTGTTGCGTATGGTGTTGATTATGATAGATTATTGTATTGACTAGGGTTGTTAGCTGCTAAAAGTGTTGCTATGTGAAAGTGATGGAGATGCTTGATGCAAAAACAACCGCATGCCGTTACACACTAATTATAGTTTTGTCAAGTATGCTGCTTATTTTGTTGTTTTTGGCTTTATCATTTCCGTTGAAACTTGAAAGTTTCGTCAAGTAGCTGATGTGAATGTTGATTAAGTAGACTGATGAAAGTTTTGTCAAGTATGCTGCTGAGTTTGTTGCTTTGGGTTTTATCATTTCCATTGAAACTTGAAACCTTTGTGAGTGTTGATTCTAACAAATTGCTTCCTTCAAATCATTAAACACATCATCTGACAGCCGATAGGTCCATACGGTGTAGATACATAATTGGGTAGATTGGACAAATCTTATATTCGCAACTGCATCATGTCACGCAAAATTAGAAATGATAACGCAGGCAGCAACAGCTCCACGGATCGAGATATACCACTCAATCTCTCCAATCTATCAACCACCCCAACGTTTTCCAATGTTGCATTGCACAATCTGAATGTTGCCAGGGATCCAATGAGTCCAGTGATTCCGAGTCCTCCATCGCATGAAAAATCAAGCATTAATCAAACCCCAATCTACCCAACACCAGCAACCGGTAATCCAATGCAGTCTATATCAACATACAATCAACCCATGCTGATGTCGACATTTTCATTCTCGCGAATGGCCTCTTCTATGCAATCTGCATCTATGGAGGCAATTCAATTGCCTGCCATGGTGGAACCAATTAATCCAAACAATATTTCGTCGAATGTGGCAGCGTTGCCGCAGCCTAATTACAATACGCAGCTCGGACTCAATTCTCAACAATTTGTGCCTCCACCCATGGCTGCGGCGAATAATAATGTTGCATCTCTCACTAACTTGCAATCGAACAATACTGGGAGTAACCGATGGGGCGGTATGTTTCGAGGACCCGTTGTCAACAGTACTTCTGGTCTTATGGATAGACGAAGGTAGGAGGTGTTGACAAAGTTGATCAATTTAGGTTGAACGAGTTGTAAAAATATGCTCACATCTTGTATGCGATACTGCTTAAATAACAGCGATAGAGGGGGTCCCCGTCTATCCCAAAGACCACCGATCTCACCAAATCCCAACACAGCAGCGCTCCAACCCCCTCCAAACTCCACTAGGATGATCCGATCCCGACCAACGAATGCAAGCCCAAGAATCAAAGAAGACTACGATTCCATAGAAACATATTCTGTAGAATCACCTCGTGAAACTTCTTCACTGCATTCTACCAACATTGTCGATCATCCATTATCTACTGGCTTGCTAACTTTGAATGTACACGAGGCATTAGCATATGATGGAGTGGAGCTGGCTTTGCATCCAGATGTGTTTCTCAAAAATGAAGACGGTTTGAACAACTCGACTCGACAATCTAACAACACCAACAATACAGGGTTGAGACCAGGAGATCTCGTAGAGATTCGAGTGTGGTCACTACGACCCGGAGTTAAAGTGAAAACGAATGATGGTACATCCAATTCCAGTTCGGCAATGAAATCCAGTGGAGGGTCCAACTATCATTTGCGCAATCCATCATTGATTACATTATCGTCTACCAGTATTCTCTCTCCAGGTGCTATTCCCGTTGTGAAGAACTCGAATTATCATTCACGCAATCCGTCGTTAGTTACGTTGTCGTCGGCTAGCATATTATCACCGGGCATACAAGGTGTGAATAGAGGCAGTGGGGTGTACAATACTTCTTTGGCGAATACTCCTCAATCCAGTATTGCTCATGGTGACAACGTGGTGAGCATCATGAATGCTCCTCCCTTGCCTTCAATCATTGGCGGTAATCCATCTCCGGTAGCACGGAATACTGGTACGTTTCTATACAATGCCAAAGATAGAGATACACCAGAGTTACATGGAGAGTTTCTACTTGAAAACCCCCAGAGTGATACAAAGGCTACACCTGGCACGTCCAATTTATCGTCAACGGCTTCTACATCTTTGGTGGATTCGTCTTTGCCACTGGACTCTCTGCCGAATGTGCCCCTACTCTCTCAAAAGAACAAACTCTCATTTTCGACAATCGAGACCGATTCGGTGCAAGGCCACAGTCGTGACAGTTCATTAGTTACCAGCACTTCGGCAATGCATAGCAGAGAAAACTCTTTGCTGTCTCCCAATCCAAGCTGGTTGACTGCGGGTGGAACTGGAAACACTCCATCGCCAAAAGATGAATCAGGTGCAGCCCTACCACTATCTGCAGCTGCTCCGCCTACTCATCCATTGGTGGCACTGTCACAGCAGCAAAGTCCTCATCCTTCATCTTCAAAGAAGAACAATCCTCCGATACCCACATCGTCAGTCCAACGTCCACCTTTGCCACCCCCAAACGATAAGAATATATCGTTTTTAAGCGAACCTGGAATCGATGACAAGAAACAATCATTAGACTTGATTACCGAAGAAATTTCTCCTGAGCGCACACGCACATCTACCAATGGATCTGAAGACATGCAGCACAAACGAAGTAATTCATCAGTACATCCTTCTGGATCCAATGTTGCGATTTCTTCTTTGCTGCCTAAGCTTTCGGAGGATGAAGGAGCCGGAGCCGACGATGCCGAAGGAGATGATTCTAATACAATGGATGAGATCCAAAAGACGCATTTTTTGCGGGCATCATTTGTTGTGCCCATTTCTGAAAAGAGTTTGACTAGCATTAAGAGTGGTGCTAGGACTCAGGTGTCATTGCTGAGAAGAGGTGAATATACTTATTGCCGTTATCACTGTATTATGGCGTTGCCACTTCTCAACAGCTTATATTGCTTCACTCAGTCGCTGATCTATACAAGGTGACGGCATTCTGCCAAGTCACTGTTACTCAGGTTGGCAAGCGGGAAGAAGCACGTGTTCGCCATTCTAACGCAGCAGACTTCGTTACAATGACAATGAAAGACCAGTTTGTCAGCAGGTAAGTTTCTTTGGCTCAGGTATCATCGTTTACGGTCTCTCGTTCACTTTACTCTCCCGTCACTAGGCGTGACATGTATTCATTCCAAAAGAGGTGCGTCTGTTGGTTATGTGCATATCCGTTGCTGTCTCTCACCTCACTCAATTCATCTCTTTATTTAGTTTCCTGAATGACTGGGTTTATGAAGGGAAACGACTCACTTTTGATGGCATCCGCACGAATGTGAAAATCATCAGGCATGGGAATCATGCCATCAAATCTGGCATAATAACAGAAGACACCAAGATAACATTTAGGAGTAGAAGTGCGCGAATCATATGGTTAGTGCAAATGAGCAGTGAGATGTGGGATTTTGCTTCGCCTTACGAGGTTGGCTCCAATCAAAAGTCTCATGAGCCAGTATGCCATACATACTTTGATAAATTTGTTTCCTTCTGCCGTCGACTCTTCGGCAAGTGGAAGAAACTTGATCTTACTCATAATCTCACGGTAATCTACTTCAGCAGAACTTATGTTAGTCGCCAAGAAGCAGATGCAGATGACTTTATGCCCTCGAGTTCTTCACCTAAATGTACTTCGCCAATTCACGCAGATGCTGATGGAAGATACTATGAAGACCAATACAAGATGGTAATTGAGAATGAAACAAGATCTGACTGGGAGTCTCTCATTCCAATCATGAAAAGAGAATTTGTCAACTATCCAAAAGGAGTCAAGTGGGAGTGAGTAGATATACTCCTTTTCTGATTGCATTGCTACTTGTCTGGCTCATGGTCATAATTTACACACGTGTTACCATCACCAGTCTCTCGTCAGGCAATGAGAGGATTCCATCATCGGCATCTCATGGGAACGTCCTTGAATCCATCAACATCACTCTCAATCTCTTGCACCTCCATTATGTTGATCGAGACTTACACCGAACTGGAAACAGCATTGTAGTTATTACTTCTGGCAATGGGTGAGTTTCTAGAGAGACATTATCATACTTTGTTGGTGCATCTATAACAGTATTCTGCCAATTGTGCAGAGTGTTTGAGATTGATAAAAACCTTGCAAGCATTACTAAGCAGGTGTGTACAACAACTGCCAAACAGAAGGTGTCCTTTAATCCATGGCTGACAAAATCTTTTCTCACTTGTGCTGTAGAGAATGATGGACAATGGAATTGGCTCTGACATGCTCAGCCTAAGCCTGCCGCCTTTACACATAGCACCGTTCTTTCTATACAAGGAAAAAGGAGCGTCCAGTGAAGAGGAATTGCAAGGATTCGATGAGTGGAAGGTCTTCTTTGAGATACCGCACTGGGTGAGCTTGCCTTTTTGGATTGAATTGTCTGATTATAAATTCTCACGTAGCTGATGCGTGTGAATCACCACTGCATGCAGATGAATTTGTCGTTTGTTTGCTATGACGATGAAGACGAGCCGATGCTTTACAAGCAGAATAGCGCAGCGGATGAAGGAATCGCAAAGAAAGAAGAAGCTAGTCCGTCACAACGGTGGCAAGTGTCAAATGGGCTCCTCACTAGACCCACTGATCTATGGCCAGGTTCAAAGTCACTCTCTAAGTCGGGTATCAACTCCATAAAAAAGTCTCAACATATGATATCCGAAAGGGATTTTCACAATATACTTCAAGCCTGCAGACCAAGGAACAGAGGAGAACATGGATCGGGGCTGCCCAAGTCTCTTTTAACACTGATTAAGAAGTTAACAAATGAGTTGGCAAGTCCTCCTTCGAGGTCTCCCACATCACCCCAACGTAGGAAAAATCACCATTCTGGGAGTAACTATCGAGAGTGGGGTGCAGTGAACTTTGAAAGCTTTGATGCTAGAATTCAAGATGATGCAGCGTCTCAGTCCAGCCATTCTGGTAGCCTTGCAAGCGGTGGAAGTAACGCACTGGCTTTCCAACCTTCTGGTCGCGGGCATTTACAATCAGCAACGTCTCTTGACACCATGGCAAGAGACGACATCACAACATCAGATTTTGCGAGTAATGAGGCTTTGATTAAGCAGTTTATGATTGAGCACGACAAAACTGCGTTCTGCCGCCCGATAACGAAACATGAGATTGGGAGGACTGATGCAGCAAGTCATTCTCCTATGTTGCCTTCTATTCGTACTAGTGGTATAGAGGCAGCACTCGAGCACTACGAACAGCCAAAACGAAATGAAGAAGGTGAAGTAACAGAACCTCCACCACTTGAAACAAAAATAGTCGGCATAAAAGACAACTCTATCATTATCTCTGAGAGATCGTTGGCTGTATCACCACTTGGTTCGCTTGGCATCCCCTACAGTTTCGACAGCAGAAGAATGCGTCCAAGTGCAGTGAGACTCATAGTGCCCGAAGCTCTTCCTAGCGGTGGTTTAAGGTCAGATAGTCTGCTTGGATCGCGCCGCAAGAGCTTCTCGGTATTGCACGATTCGCTTCATGCTGGATCCATTAACTCAAAAACACCCAAACACGCAGCAAAGATGTCACAGACCCCGAGCAAAAAGCAGCTTAATAGAATCGACAGACAGCCCTGCAATCAAAGGCGTCGGCGGAAGCAGTGGGTGCTGAATCCTTTTAGACAAGAAGACGAAGACGAAGTGCTGGCAAAAAGGACACACAACAGGCGTCGGTGGTCTCATGTATTTCCTCTGGGAGAAGAGGAATTCAAAAGACACGCTGGTCCAAATTGGAAATCTTTGTGCCAGCCTGCAATTCTGCCAATTACAATTGACTTCCATCCAACGGCACAAGAACTTCAAGACAAGGAACGATTTCGTGTGAAACAATACTCTGTTACCTTACCTCCAATGAATGAAACCAATTACCAAAGCCACCGAGAGCTGTTAGACGAGTTGGTGGTGAGTAAAACATTACTTTTTTATCTCTCCGACGCGTGCACCTAACATACATCATCAACTCAAACTCCCAAAGAGTCAACGAATAATTCAAGACTATCAAATTGTACCAAGAGGTATCATAAGTTCACAAAGGGATGCAACAGACAAAGTATTGGAGCAAACGCTGAGCATGGGTCACAAGATTCAACAACTGTCATATAATCCTACACAGGACTCTGTTGATGTGATTCAGTACTATGCGAACTTTGCGGAGAATGAAATCCCACAAATCTATAGATATAGTCTATATTCCACTCTCATGCAGGTAAGATTGTTGCCGTTGGGCTGTTACGTTTGAACTATTCTATACTCAGTTTATGTTTGCTGTTGTAACAGGACTACGTTCACGTTGCACAAACGTTTACGAAATACACAAGTCCCTACAAGTGGAATGAAGTGGACATGTTGATCAGTGGAGATGCTTTCACCCAGATATTAGAAGGCATGAGGTACCCACGCATCTCATTTGTCATCATTCCAGACCAGTTCGCCAATCAAATTGAGGAGCAAGACTATGTCAGTAAGTTTCAGAGGCTGGTTGAGTACTTCATTAAGCTACAACCAAAAGACGCCGACAAGACAAAGATAGAAGTTCACACGACAGATGACTCAAAACCGAAGGGAAGTAAAGAAGACAAACGCTTTATTGTAGATCTTAGAAAGCGCAATGAAGAAAAGTATGAGTGGATGGAAATGGTGCACGATTCTAACTGTGATACAAGGAGGACATTTCGAATCACAATCCAATGGCTTGTAGCAGTGTCCGAGAAGATCAATCAACAAGCTCAGCTTCTTCAGAGGAGGTGCACTCAATATGGTCTAAAACTTGTCAGTGTTCCCCACTATTCAGCTCTTCGATCGTGCTTCTTAAACCCGGTACGTTAGCTGCTTAGTGAGCTACGAGCTATCTTGTGGATCGACACTAATACTAACTTGCTTCGCTCATTTTAGTTCATTGTTCCTCTTACGATCCCCATAAAGGACAAGAAAGTGGTTGATATGCTAGAGACTGCGCTGACTGAAAAGTTTGGCTTTGTATTCGATGGGTGTCACATGTCTGATCCAAATGAATTGGATGATTTGGATGAGTTTGATTTCGCTATTAATAAGTGGTCTATCAAGAAGCGTAAGAAGTTCGTCCCAGCAAATCAGTTCATCGCACGCAATGGTACGCTTTTTGCTAGATTTCTTCGAGATCAAAAGAATGCGGCAATTTTGATTGTCTACTTAAACACGCGGTATGTGTCTGGGAAGGATGAGCTGCGTAGAATTGCCAGAAGATCGTTTCAAGACGTTCAAACATTCATTGCAACCACTCGTGGGACCTGAACGAATCACCAGGTATGAATAAAAGTATTATACATTAAAGTCCGAACAACCTCGTCTTCCTCTTAGATCGATCCTTATCTCCGTTCTTCTTGACTTGATCCATCAAACTATCTATCATCAAAAGTGGATCAGCGTCAATCATTTTATCATGGGTCTTCCTACGGCTTGCGATTTCTTCCTCCCTTTCATGTTCACTGTGTTTTCTTGGTGCCAGGTAGTCATTGTCACTGGCATTCTCATCGCCGGGTGTACTATTGCTTCGAGGTTTCTTCACATCACTTGTATTGGCAGTTGGGATTGTTCCGATGCTGGAGGAAGATATCTTGAGCGATGCAGTAAATGATTGAAGAATTTTGGATTTATTCCTGCCTCTTCGCTTTTTCTCTTCGCCACCTTTGTTAGCCTTCATTGCAATCTTTTCATCTAGAGTCAATTTGTCCTGGGCATCACTCAGATCCAAATCCTCGCCAAGGTTTTTTACACTCTCCAACTTCTTCATCAAAATTCTCTCATCCAACGATAGCTTGCGCTCAGCATGTCCGGACAAATGGTCTGATAGTTCGTCTTTCACTCCTTCAATTTTGTCTGGTGCACTCAATCCTTTAGGCCTAATAGCGTATCCGTCGCCAGTACCGTCCTGCTGTGGCATCTCTTTGGGTTTCCTCACACTGCTTTGCAACTGCTTTTTTCTTTCCCGTCTTGCATTCTTTAATTGATCCATCATGAGCACTGGATCTTCATGTCTGTCACTATCGTTTATTTCATCCTGCGAATCCACCCTATCAGGCGCACTGCTTCGCTTTGGCTTCCTCACCTTTTCGGCCGAATCTTTTTTGGAGCCGTCTCTGCTTTTGGTTTTGCTGCTACTACGCAGCTCATCCTTGCTCGTAGACCTGCTTTTGACTCTGCTCCTACTACGTGACTCTTCTTTGCTTTTTAGCCTGCTGCTGCTGCGCGATTCGTCCTTGCTTTTAACTCTGCTGCTACTAAGCTCGTCTTTGTCCTTTGTTCTACTCTTGACCCTGCTGCTATTACGCAGTTCGTCACCTCTGCTCTTGGACCTACTCTTTGCCCTGCTGCTACTGCGATCGTCGTCCTTGCTCTTTTTCTTCTTTTCTTTCTTTGTACTAGTATCGATATCATCAAGCATCAGAGGATTCTCGTGCATCATTTTAGCACCCTTGAGCATCATATCTTCAGCCCGTTTTACTACATCAACAACATATGAGCTTTCATCAACTGGTTTGGGACTACTATGCTCCTCTCTGCTCTTTGGTCTGCTCTTTGGTCTGCTGTTACTGCGCAGGTCATCCTTGCTTTTCTTTTTCTTATCTTTCTTTGTCGCAGGAGGACTGATCGCGTCGATCATGAGGGGATCATCAAGCATCAAGGGATCGTCGTACATTGACTTGGCACCCTTGAGTATCCTATCTTCGGCCAGTTTCTCCTCATCCACAATAATATCAGGGCATTCTTCATCAGATTCAGCTGGCTTGGCGTTTGCCTTCTTTCCAAATGGAAGCCCAAACATTGTCATCCTGCCCTTCTTTTTCTTTTCTTTCTTTGGTTGTGGCGGTGCTTCAACTCCAATTTCCCAGATACTTGCACTAAGAATTGGATCATCCCTGTTACTTGCACTAAGAACCGGTTCATCTTGACCATCATCGTCCTCGGCAATCTCTGCGTCAATAATAGCTCTTGACAGTTCCAAGGCCTGCATAAGGGCTTCATCATCATCCATATTTCCATTGCCAAGGGATAGATTCATAGCTTGCTGAAGTGCGGCATCATCATTCATACTCCCATTCAATGTGGATGCATAAAGCGCCTGTGCCAATGCTTGCTCCTCCTCTTCCGGGGTAGGAATTGGCAAATCGATTGATGAATGAGCCTGACTACGCGACTTGGCTTTTCGATTCTTCTCCTTGAGTCGATTAGCTCGTTTACGGACTGCTGATGGGTCCTTGTTTTGCAAACGTTGAGAGATTTTGGCGTCCAAATCAGTTTGCAAGGGGGGCAAGGAGGCAACAATGTCAGCGCCGCTACTTCTTCTTCTGGTAGCAGCATTGCCACTTGCATTGGCAGCAGCAGTTTCTTCTGTGTTGCTCTCGTTGAGCACATCCTTTCTCCTATTTCCACGTTTCGCAGCAGGTTTGTAAGAACTCTCTTGACTTCCATGACCACCAGTTGTAGCAGCAGGCTTTGCGTCTTTAACCGTAGCAGCAGCAGAAGCAGCAGCAGCATCTTGACCTCCACCACCACCACCACCAGCAGCAGAAGCCTGAATCGAAGCATCCAGCGCCTCTTCAAATTCCCTCTCGGCATTCGCACTCTGGGCAGAAGCCGGCATAACCGCATCCAAATCATCAGCACCAACATCCCCCATCGAAGCATTCGTAACCTCCTTCAAATTACGATAGGATTGTTCCGAACTACATCCGTATTCCATCCATGTCTTTCGTCTTTTGGACTTTTTTTCATTCATAATGTCTTGGTCATAAGGGGTTATTGGTGCTGCTGCTGTATTGGAGGTAGTAGTGTTTGTCCCGTCGTCATCACCAAAGCTAACATCACCAAAGGCACTCATTGCCATCTTTAAATCTCTATACGATGCTTCAGAAGAACAACCTGCCGTTTTCCAACTTGGTTCTTTAGCTTGCTGCAGGTAAGATCTTCTGTTGGGCAATGCACTGACAGTATCACCTGGATCTTCCTCTTCTGTATCATCGGCATCCTCTCCCTCATCATCAAGTACATCTTGAATCGGTGTCATGATAGTCTGTCTATCACGAATCGGTGCCCAAGTCTCATCTTCTGGATCATTCCCCTCATTCTCACGAGGGATGGGTGCATATATGTCAGCTACATCATTACTTTCATTATCAATCTCTTCTCCCTCTTCCAACAATTCATCCAAGATACTCCTACGATTTCCTCTTCGTTCTACATGAGTAATCATCTTCCTATCCTCCTCCTCGTTATCCATATCAACTTCACCCAATGAAGCATCCATTGCCGACTTTAAATCTCTATAAGATTGTTCGGATGTACATCCGTGTTTTCTCCAGCTTTGTTCTTTTTTCATTGCACTTCTTCTATTTGAAGCACCAGCAGCAGCAGTGGCAGCATCTGGATTTTCCAACTCGGACATGGAATTCTGCATAGCTTTCCGAATGGCACTGTCCAAATTCCGAAACGATTCTGCTCTTCCGCTATTCTCCGAAGAGTCCATATTCATATCCCGCAAACTGCTCCGTTTGGTCCGTTCTATAACCTCTTCTAGTTCGTCTGTTTCGAATAAGTCATCATTACTTATATCCATGGATTCATTAGGGATATCATCCATAAGCTCCATGGAGTTGCCATTACGCGAGGAGACATCTTTCATTTTTGAGCCATCATGCATTTTTACGTCGTCTGTTTTGAGTAAGTCATTAACTGCTGCCCCCATTGACTCATTAAGTATATCATCCATAAGTTCCACGGAATTGCCGTTACGGAAGGAGACATCTTGCATTTTTGAGCTGCCGCTGCCGCTGGAACTTCTCCTGTCTATTGGTTCAGTTGCCTCTTCTTCTTCTTCTTCTTCGCTCTCGCTACTGCTGTATTAGACGAAGGAAATTCGTCTGGATGGTTTGGCCTTGGGCCTCTTTATTTGCGAAGAAGGCTGGGTTGCGACGGCGGTGTTCATGGTTCGTTGTTGTGCTGTAAAGATAAAATTGGAATGTTGACGGGTATTATTACCATATCATCTAGCATCATGAGCCACAGCCACAGCCACAAATGAAAATAGCTGCAGAACCATGTTATCATCTCTCTTGAATGACCCCCGAGCCCCGAGGTTTTGCTTTTTTCTCTCTCTGTGTTGCTATGATGTAGTTCTTGATGATATGTCGTCCGGCTCTGCCCGCGAAGGTGGAAGGGCAAGCCAGGGCATGTCGAATCGAGGTGTTCGTCTTTCTTCTCCAAAAGAATCACCACAGAAAACTTGAACCCTGTAATCGTGAAACAACGAAGGGCTTCTTCAGTAAAAAACTACAAATTTATTCAAATACTTCAATTAGACATCTTGAATGACCCCAGATAGGGGTTATCCCTTCTGTTCTTGAAGACTCGGATACCTTTTAGGTTTTTGTATTTTCAATTTTGTTTGCGCTGCAACTGGCCTGTCTTAAAAGGTTGCCAAGAATGCCAGTGTTTTACCCATCAAAACCAGTCAAAATGAGGGGGGTTTGTTCTGGGTGTTGGAATTGACTGAGATACAGAGGTTGGAAGATTGGGTTTGTGTGTGTTTTCTAGTTATTTACAGTTACCATTTAAAATTATCAAAATTTCCAATTGAAATTCAAAACGAGAATTGCGGGAGTGTTTTAGACACTGAAAGAATCCATGCAATAACACTCACGATGGAAATTGCATTCTAGGGGCTGCACTGCTAAAATGGCCCAAATATTTTTTGCCTCGGAATCCTATGAAAATTGGGCATCCTATCAGAATAGTGTTCATTAAGATGTAAAAAATTCGGGCAAAAAAATTGAGTGGAATGTCACTTTTTCCTTGATAAACACGTGAAAATGCTGATTATACTAGTGACTGGACTAGTGACTGGGTGTTATACACACATATTGGCACTGTAGCACAAGCTAAGACACCTCCGAACATACCAAAATGATTCTATTACACTTGGCATTTGTTCTACAGTGTTTCTATGTATTTATTAATCATTTAAGTCACCAATGGTGTACTCTCTCCAAGCATTTTCCTGTGCGTTTTTGGGGTTCCAGCGGCGCTTTGACAACGTGTGCTTTGATACATTCAAGTCGCCTTCTGCAACCTTATCCTCATTCCACCTCATCATTACAGTTCTTTGCTTGATGTTGACAATTGACTCAATTACACCTTCAACTATCATCTATAGTCTTAAGCTCTTGGAATGGCATCACCCCCCTCACCCACCAAATATGTACTACCATCATCAGCACTATAATTGAAACAAAATTCGATTTGGAAGCTGATTAAGCTGATGCCAAACTCAGGCATGACATTGCTTTGAAGATGTGCAGCTCTATCTGTATCTCCCTCAGCCCTCTTTGTGCTTGTTCAATTGCCATATCTTGTCTGAATTGTTCATCTGATTTTGCATTGAATTGCTGACTATCAAATTCGAGATTGGCTACAGTACCTAAAGACAAACAGTTATTGATCATTGATCACGAAGAGTGTAATTTGAGGCTCAGTCGGGATCTTCCCATGTATGTCAAGAGAAACTCTCTCCTCAAACATGTGTTCCAAATACTCACAAAGGGGCAGCACTTTGTCAATAATTTTCCCGAAGAGTTTATCTATC
>JALLPI010000380.1:0-21991 GCA_036939935.1 Cyclotella atomus | reverse complement strand
GGAGTTGATGTCATCGATACTTTGGTGAAAGGTATTCTTTTGGAACCAACGAACGCTGTCTCGGCAGAAGGAGAAATGGGATTGTCTGAGATTGTAACCGAAGCAGACCATGAATACTTTGATGGTGTTGGCCCTGATTTCATACCTGAATATCTTGCTGATATGGCAGGCCCGGAGACTAATGTGAATGATGGTCCTGCAGTTCTTTTGTGCCAAGGCGTAGGCATTCGAAAGCATTTGTTTCTCGCGAAGACTGGACACAACAAATGCCATGAATGCAACAAAATGGTCTGTAGTGAATGTTCAATGGATGCTTCAACGGCAAACGATGGAGTGACGAAGACAAAACACAAATTATGCCTTGGATGCTACGCTACAGAAATGCTGGTGCCAAGCAAAACAGGAAAGGAGTATTATCAGCGGATTGATGAAATGCGGAAGCTTCTTAAAGATAGATACAAGTTTGATGATGTTCATGACTTGTCTTTTGACGAAGTAGAGGATGCATACGACAAAGCCGAGCAAGCACATGCCATCCATCAAAACCATACAATTCCGTATCCCATTCATCCGACAAACCAGTTAAAACAACCTACTGCATGGATGCACCTCTTCGATGTTGAGTTTTGCAAAGGTGGCGCATTTATATCAGATCCAACTGTGCGGCAGCATTTGGCACCACTGCTTCAGCTGCTGGCTTCATGTGTCACCTACGAGAAAAAGAAGCATACAGATGGAGTCAAAGATCCGGCAGTTTATGATGCATTGCCTTCAAACATTATCAAGTATGCAAAGGGCTCCAGAATCGACAGCGGGTATCGTCTCCTCGAACGTTGTGTTAGGCATGGGCACGATCCGAAAATGCCATCTATGTTTGACAATACAGCACAAATCATCAAGCTAGCAGATGGTTCTATTGGAATGGCAATTGAATCTCGTGTCCCGGCGTCAATGAAGGATGATATTTACACCTCTACAGCAGTATTCACAAAAGATGACTTGCTATGTGTCGAATGCAACTGCAAGAGTGGGTCCAAAGGCGAGGATAAAGTTGTGTGTGTACATATCCTGCCCATTGTGTACAAAGTTACTCAACTGTTGTACGAAGATCTCGCAGAGCATATCCTGATTGAGNAGTTACTCAGCTGTTGTACGAAGATCTCGCAGAGCATATCCTGATTGAGCTCGCGGCAAACTACACCAGTTTGAAAGAGGATTGGCCAACCGAGACAATCACATCACTTAAAGATAGTGCCATTATTCTAATGGAAGCCGCTGGTGAATCAGTAGACCAACGGGAAGCAACAACTTCGCAGCTTGAAGCATTGCTAGAGAAATTTGTTACTGGCACTGAAAAGACAAAGACTTGGGGCAAAGCACGCGTGTCACCACCATCTGAGCAAGGTCCAATCACAAAGCTCCCTCTATCATCGTCCGTCCAAGAAGCAAAGGAGTTGAAAGTTAAAAACAAGAAGAGGCGCCGACAAAATGAAGATGAGACAGATTCTGATAATTGTGAAGCTCGTAAGAGTCATCCTGCATTTGGAATTGCAAATGAAACGGAAGCTACGCCAAATTATCTACGAACGAAATTGATGATGACAGCAGCTGGTGCCAGTGATGTTAAAGATTCAAAGATTGGGTGGAAGTTGTTGGAAAAAAGAGCTAATGTGGAGATGCAATCTTTTACCTGTGACGAATTGTTGAGCATTCGTTCTGAAACCGCAACTGACTGGAATAAGCTACGACAAGAAGCCAAGGAAAGATCGTTTTGATACTTGGATGAACAATGGGAGTTCCAAAAGTTAGACTTGATTGACGGTAAAGTACTTCCATTTACCAACATTTATGACAAAGGATATCGTGCTCGTGCAGTCTGCTGGAGGAAAGGAGGGCAATTGGTCGCACAGCCAATCTATGCAAAATCAGACCAACGATTTAAAGGATCAGATACTCTTATCTCTGCTTCCATAGCAGCTGATAGAGGTGGAAATGAACGAATTGTCAATATCAGTAAACGATCCGGGGTGATCAAAAGAGGGTTCAAAACTAACATGGATCCACAAATGTTCCAAAATATCTGGATTACATGGGCATTTCAGGCAAACTTCATGTATGATGCAGTGCTTTAGTAGTAGTACGAAGCAAATGAATCACTTATCTTACTCAATCGTGTTTTCTAGTGTCGTCTACTTCATTATGGATAGATGTGCTGCATTTGTGCAGGCGGCGATAGCATTCAAGAACTCGTTATTGGCTCGCGTAATGTGATGTTCGAGAGGTCGAATTTGAGAGGCGAGAGATTTTTTGGGTTTTGGCGGGGTGGTGCCATTTTTTGGACTCTGTCTACGACCCATTGCTTTTTGCATTATTCCTTGCAAACCATTTCGTTTTTCCACCGACCACTTCCTCTAAAGGCCCCGATTCAATTAAAAGTCTCAAAGTCAAAGCAGATCTTTTGAGGCTTTCTCGAGAACTATCTTCCCTCTCGTTGTTTTGTAGAAAATGTTTGTCTCCAGCGCTAGTTTCAACAGCACCGAGACAAATTACTCTGCTCCTCCGCCGCCTTCACCGCGTAAAATTAGTGCCTCGAGCTGGAGAGTTGCTACGGACCCTTACGCCGTTACAATGGTGACCCCTCGTGACCCCACCCAGCAGACGACCGGGGAACAAACCAGGTCGTCCAACAGCCCGCATTATCAGATGACTGGATCTATTCAAACCCATCGAAGGGGATCGTGCTCAGCTGATATGCTTCAGTCATCAATCAATGAAATGCAAGGTAATGGGAATGATATACAGACGCACCAGTCAATGAATGAAGACACGTCTATGGATGATGCACATGCCAGTGCACCTCATCCATTGGCCGCGGCTCGTCAACAACAGCCTATGCAATTTGGGGCAGTTCAGGCCCAACATCCATTTGCACAAATGCCTCCAGCTCGTCCTCAGCAGCAACATCAGCACGGAAATCATCGTTCCTACCTCTCTTCAATGGATTTGATGACTGCATCTTCTTTTAACAGACCGCCTCATGGCAATACCAACTCCTCATTCGGTATGTTTAAGTCTTCATCCCATCACACTTCTCACACTGCAGCGGCAGGAGACCTGCTAAGCATGAGCCGCAACATGGACACGCCTGCAATATCGAAAGAACAGAAGAAGAGAACAGCATCATATGGAGGAAAGTCTTACAGCGATTCCATGGCGCAAAGTGCAATGCAGTTCAAAGCGCAGCAGC
This sequence comes from Cyclotella atomus, assembly GCA_036939935.1. NCBI lineage: Eukaryota > Bacillariophyta > Thalassiosirophyceae > Thalassiosirales > Thalassiosiraceae > Cyclotella > Cyclotella atomus. The sequence goes on along the minus strand of JALLPI010000380.1, from coordinate 18,744 downwards.
ACCAACAACTTAATCCAGCTGCAATGTGGTCACAGCCTACGTCAACTACCAGAAATACGGCAACAACAGTTTCAGCCGGGCATTTTAACAACGGTACAACTGCTCAACCTACGTCATATCAACAGCAACTACAGAATAACCAGGAGTCGTATGAATATCAGAATAATAAACGACGGTGCCAAAGAGCAGATAGTTTCGAAATGATGGATAATTAAATGGACACTAGAAATCAAAAGAAACCGAGTTGAATGAAGTTCATGTTCTGTTAAGAGTACATATACATATTTGATGATAATGTTAGTGATTTGCATGAAAAATAAGTGCTGAATAATACATGCTGGTATTGAAAATTACTTGGACGATCGCTTCTCTCTTAATTAGTTAAATGTCATCCTTTTCACTCAGAAATACACTGTTCAACAGTATGCAAACCACCAAAGTTTTGATTGCCATCTACATGAATGCCCGAACGAGTATTGCATTGAGCACTCTTTTGCAAACTCACAATGTAGTGAAACCAATGAGATGGAACATACAATACCTCCCCTGCTTTAAGTACAGTTGAAAGAGTTGGAGCTTCAGCTGCAATCTTAAGCCATTCCTTCTCTCGTTCAGACATTTTTAGAAGGGTGGATTTGGCTCCTTCTCCCACGAGAGTAACTCGGCCAAAGTTGAGCATGGAGTGGCGATAGGATGGGTGGTTTCGTGAGGTAACAACACCAAGCTTTGGACATGCATTTGGGGGAGATAAAATGTATCTCTTTGCCCCAGTCACCATGGCAATCATGTTTCTACCTCCATCATAGTGCGTAGCAGCAGTCACACCTCTCTCGCCGAATCTACACTGAATGCCCTTTTGTTCGGGTGGATTGAATCCAAAGAAGGTAGGATCAGGACTTGAGAAAGAAGGGAGATCTCTACTAACAAACGTCCAATCCTGCAGTGGACCCAGACGCTCGCCTCTTGGGACACCGGATTGCCAATAGTAATGAGTTTCATTGATTGGTAAACCCACCTCATCTGCATATACAGAATGTCTAGCCCATTTCTCAAAGTTCCAATTTAGGTCAACACTAGGCGGGTCTCCGAGTATATCCACGTCCCATCTGGCAGGTTGGTGAAAGGCGAAGAAATGGTCTACAGATTGTTGTGCCTGTCCAGAACTCTGGGGTATCCCATCGTGCATTCCATCGAAATGACGAGACAAGTATTCGTCTGTCCATTTGAGACCTGCTGCAATTACTTCTGGTACGTTGTAGACTTTGAATGGTAGTTCCAAATCGCGGTATTTGACTGCAGCCTTCAGAATAGTGGTTGTAAACACAAGTGTTGTATGTATGATGTAAATGAACAAAACCATAGAATAAATTGCCAGCTCACCTCAAGCTGTTTAGGATCCTGATAATCAAAATGCTGCAATACCTCAACGAGAGTATCAGGCGGACTATCCAAATCGTCTTGTTCCCACGTCTCAAATATCTTACGCATCGGTTCCAACGCTGGATATGTTCCATCATTCTTCGGTTCATACACCAATTCGGGATATTTGTACTTGTGTGACACGTAATCCACTCTAGGCCCGGAGTGTTTGTCCAATGATTCAGCTATAGGCACCCAGTCGTCATCACCATCGCCCCTAAACGAACCTCTAGTATTTCTACCTTTATAGTGTTCTCTCGGCTCACTAGGAAGAGGGGGCAATTGTCTCGGATCTAAATACCTCATACCCTGAACCTTTTCTCCTTTTAACTCGTAATGATGCCTACCATGGCGGCCATTTTGCGATACACTTTCCAACGTTTTGGATGTCTTCCTTAGAAGGGTTTTGCCGGATGATACAGCCGCATCTCGTAAGGCTTTAGCTCGGGCAAATCGTTCTGAATCTAGTCCTATGATGCGTTGGTGTCTACCTCTTAGTATTAGAAATAGGAATACTATCAACCCGATTGTGGATAGTATCAATGCCAGTTGTTTATTGCGTGCATCTCGACGTTTATTTCGTCTGCCTTGTTTGCTGGCGTCTCCGTTTTGTCGTGTGCTCTTTTTGACCTTTGCTTTTGCACCTTTGTTGTTGCGACGGATTACCTCGGTTTCTGATGACATGATTAATCAAGATGGCGTGTGTGGTGTTGGTGTGGTAGAGTGAGCATGCCAATCTCGTTCCCGTCGGACCTAAGTTGATGAGCGTTGAGAGTTGAGTTCAACAAAGGTAATCACATGGGATACGATATGTATTTTACCTTTAATGAATTCAACTCTACTTTTAATTTTTCGTCGCTCTCATTTTCATTTCTCCCCTTGAATCTTCTCCATCCGAACTCCCTTTGCAAATGGGAAGCGGAGGCAATGCAACCATGCCATCGGAGACCAAAGCCCGCATAAATGGCAAGGCCAACCTGCGCAGAGTCGACAGAAGCAAGCTCGACGACGGAGGCACTGGCAAATCCAAGATATCCTACGTGCAGCGCCGCCGCCGCAGGAACGTCCTCTACACTGCAGTAACTCTAGTTTCCTTGGCGTTACTCTACACTTTCATCAAAGGGAAGAATCCAGATGGAAACAAATATCTAAGAGAGCGTTTGGAACGAGCCAAGTCGTTGAAGAATGTCATATCCAACTCTGTCATGTCCGATGAGAAGCGCTACCCAAGGCGTAAACCATTTACCAATTCCAATAGATATCTCGATCCGCGTCAACTGGCAACGCTACCAGGGAAAGAAGCCGAGGATTACGAAGGAGGGAATCACAATAAACGCCCGCATGGAGATGGTGATGATGCCTGGCGCTCCTCTGCAAAGCACAATGATCGTTCGGGCATGGGTCCAAAGGTAGATTATGCCAAGCATCTGTATGAATATCCAAAGCTCATGGATGAACCGCCGACGGATGGATCCTATCCTCGATTGGAACCCATGAGGACCATATTTGAGACATGGGGACAAGATGATCTAGATAACCCACCCGATAAAATTGTGGAGGTGTTGCAGCATTTTGATTATCAATCTGAATGGCAGATGGAAGCTGCTATAAAGTACCGTGATTTGGAGTTGCCATTCAAAGTTTACAATGTGCCAGAGGTAACAGCAGCAGGTTTGAAATGGACAGATGAATATCTCTCGGACAATTTTGCAAAAGATGATGATTTTCAGGCACCGCAAATGAGAGCATCGGTTAGCAAGTCGGTAGACAACTTTTTTGCTTTTTATCAACCTCACAAGTGGGACACTGAATTGCTTGGTCCTACGCCTTCGATTGATGTTGATTGGACTTTTGACAAATGGGCTAGACATGCTGTATATGCAGATGAAGTTGGATTGTCATCCAATGCTAAACACTACTACTTGGAAACTGGTGTTGGGAAAAATGAACGATACAAGCCCATGGAGCATTGGACATTTGTTAGTAGAGATCTTCCTTCTTTCTCAAGTCCTGAACCTACCTTCTTTGGATTCAATCCACCCGAGCAAAAGGGCATTCAATGTAGGTTTGGTGAGAGAGGTGTGACTGCTGCTACGCACTATGATGAAGGTAGGAACATGGTGGCAATGATGACTGGAGCCAAGAGATATATTTTATCTCCTCCAAACGCATGTCCGAAGCTTGGTGTTGTTACATCACGAAACCACCCATCCTATCGTCACTCCATGCTCAACTTTGGCAGAGTGACACTACTGGATGAAAGTGATGATGTGTTGGAAATGTCGCAGGAAGAGCGTGAATGGCTCAAGATTGCAGCTGAAGCTCCAACACTTTCAACTGTACTGAAGGCAGGCGAGGTGCTTTACATCCCATCTCATTGGTTTCACTACATTGTAAGCCTGCAAAAGAGTGCCCAATGCAATACTCGTTCGGGCATTCATGAGGAGGGTAACCCAATGTTTGGAGGCCTAGCTGATGTTGAGAAGTGTACTGCCCAAGTTTATGACGATGATGACCAAGAGTCAGATTAACACATTTGTACGATGAAGCACATCGAGAATTGCAAATTTTTAACTCTTAATATTTTCACCATTCACTTATAATAGATAACTTCAACTATCTGTCAACAAATACCACATTCATCTCAAGGCAACGCACTAACGCTTATTGAGCTTCTGCTGCATCATACCCAATCCTAACTCAAATATAGCCGAAGAAATCAGCTTCTCCTCTCTCTTCTGGGCAACCTTCTCATTGGCACTGCGCATCTCGAGTGCTTCAATCTTATCAGCCTTTTCTTTGAGCTTGGTCTTGCAATCCTGCAGTGCCACCAGATACTTCTCTTGGAACTTTTGCAGCGTCCTTTTGGTGTAGTGTTCAAGTTTCTCCTTGTCGTCCTGTAGCTTTTTGATTTCGGCATCTTTGGCTGCAAGGGCTGAAGAGTCTGCGGTTCCAGGTGTGACTGTGGCGGCACTTCCTCCTGCTTGGAGCAGTTCGATTTGAGTTTTGAGGTTGGAATTTTCGATCTCCAATCTCATTACTTTTTCTTTGGCCTCTGTGAGACCACTGTTGTTGAGTGACAGTGCAGCCATTGGACTACCAACCTCAGTTGCACTTTCGTGTTGGGCTCGCAATTCATTTAATTCCTCCTGATACAATTTCTTTGCGTTTTCAGCAGCAGTGGCGGAGTTTCTGACGGTAACCAACTCGGCATCTTTGGCTTTCAATGACTCGTCAACTTCATTGTATTTTGCCTCAAACCTCTTCACTTCATTCTGTGCCTCTTCTAGACTCTTTTGCAAAGCAGGTAACTTTTTGTTCTCATTTTCAAGCTCCATAATTTTGCGCAGGTAGCCCTCTGTTTGAACCTGTAGAGATGTCACATCTTGATCTATGGCTCCCATACTTTCCAACTTTTTGCGGTAGGCAGCCAGAGATGCTTCTAATTTTGGCAACTGTGATGCTTTTGACTTAGCCACATCCAATTCGTCAGCTAGAGAGGCGTTTTGGTCTTGCAAGTCGTGAATTTTAGTCTGGCATTCTTTCAGCTCTCTATTGACTTTCATTGAAGATTGCTCTTCGTTCGTCAAGTCCTCTTGTACTTTATTCAACCTCGATCTCAAATCATCCACCATTCCCCTCAACTTCTTCTTCTCATCTTCATTATCCTCCTCATTCACAGTCATTTGACTCTTGACCGCAGCCAACTCCCTCCTGGCATCCTGCAACGCAGTCCGGAGCTCATCTCTCTCCTTCACAACCTCGCTATCATCATGACTAGCAAACAACTGTTGACTCGACGCACCTGCCTCACCCCCATCCTCCCCCTCAAACTCCACAGAATCATCATCGTCCTCATGCCCCTCCTCCCCATCATTAAAATCATTCAGCCTATGAAGCACATCCTGCAATATCTCCTGCATCTCCGCCTTACTCTCCTCCTCTAAACTCATAATTTTGGTAACAAAAATCTCCTTATCTTCACACATGACTGCCGCAGCCGCCACCAGCTCTACAAACGCCAGTATCCCCTCGTGATTGGCATCCCTGGCCACCGATTCGATATGTTCTCCAATGGATTCAAAGTCGTCATCTTTTTGGAGAACTTCATGATAAAAATCTTCGAGGTTGCGTCGGAGTTTGCGAAGGTTGGTTGCCTTGAGTCTCCAATTGGAGCCAAAGTCGCGGGCTATTGTGGTGGGGTCGAAGTGGTCTGGGGAGCTGTGGCGATGAAGTAGTTGTTAGTTTATAAGTTAATGAATTGAGCAGTAACAGCACGGAGGTGAAGAAGATTAGAGCAGCAGCAGCAGAGAAACTTACATCTCGGAAAGAGCCTCAAACATGGCAATGCCGTCGGAGAGATCGGCCAAGTCATTGATTTCGACAGAGACGGTCATGAAACAGCCAAAGAAATCGAAGATGGCGCGGGCTCGGGCTTCTGTTATTTCGCTCATGTTTGCTGTGCTTGCTGCTGTATTTGTACTTGTGAGATCAGACGACGAAAAAGGCACTAAACACTCAGGCGCGGCAAAATAATGAGAAAATGAGAGGAGACATAAAAATATTAATGATCATTAAAGGTAATATGTAAGAGACTTCGCCTTCTCCCCCGCCCCTCTCTGCTCTCCTGTCTTCTCGCTTCCTCTTCACTCTCCTGAAGCTCTCCTACTTTCTAGAGACATCATGTTCTTAAGATCAAGCAGTAGCAACAGAACCAGAGTTCTAAACATATTCCTCGCCTCCTCATCATACATACATCAACCATCGATGGCATTTTCAGCTGCATCTGCTCCTTCAGTCAACGTATGCATATTAGGTGGAGGGATCGGAGGTTGCTCTGCGTTAAAATCTCTACTAGAAACAACCTCTTCATCATCATCTGTAGCCCTGTTAGAAATGGGAAGAGGATTAGGAGGTAGATCCAGTACACGATTGTCACGAGAGGATGAGAGGATACAGATTAATCACGGTGCGCCCATGGCAGATGTACGAACTCCTGATGGCTTACATGCATTTCAAAGTTTAGAGGCTAATGGATTTGCTAGACAAATATCATCTCAAGATTCATCAGTGCAATACTTTGTTGGTGATCCAAACATGAGTTACTTATGTCAAGGGTTGGTAGACAATACATCTCCTAAACCAACATTTCTATTCCAGACAATGGTACGAAATATAGAACCTGCTATGACAAATGACAAAGTTACAAAATGGATCCTCAAAGACAAGAATGATGAAGTTATTCTAACAACAGATTGGCTTGTGATAAGTAGTTCAAGTGTTGCACATTCACGGTGGACTGATGCGTTCGGTGGAGAGCCTCCGTTAGTCAAGGCTGCTCGAGAGATAGACAACAAAGATCTTGATGATGCATTGAAATGTATTGGTGAGATTGGCGCCTCTCCTGTTCAAGTTGCCATGATGGCATTTGACAATACTGAATCATGGAACTCCATCACCACTTGCACGTCTGTCGTCGAAATACCGGATGATGAAATACTTGACAAATTGGTATTCAGAAGAAGTTCAGATAACAGTATTGTATCAGTAGTTGCTCATTCAACAACGGAGTTTGCACTCACTGCTGCAGATGTGTATGGATCTAAATCAACAGCTGCTAGGATTGGTGGTGCAAGCTCCAGTGCAGATCGTGAAGAAGAAGTATTGGGTGTATTGATGAGCTCTGTGAATACTCAGCTTGAAAACATCATTGGTAATGAAAGCGTAAAGCCGCCAATGTGGGGACCATTTTTGCATAGATGGGGCAATGCTTTTCCAACTGGCTCGGCTCTTCCTTTGGAAAAAGCTGTGATTGGTGATGCTAAGGTTGCATTCTGTGGAGACTATGTTGGAGAAGGATTTGGATCAATAGAGGGTGCTTTACTCTCTGGGATGCGTGTTGGAATAGAAGTTGGCAAGTTGGTAAAATAAAATGAGGATATGAAAAATGCTCTCTGCTCTCCGGTTACTAAAAACACTGTTCTTATAGACACTGTTGCATGTTACCACAGCACCATCCGTTTCCGACGCATAGCCCTCCTCAGCTCCTCCAACTCTTGCTCTGATCCCTTCCATGACTGATGTCTGATCATAAAATCCAAAAGCACTGACCTCATAGCAGGCCGGACACTATCACCATGTCTTAGCTCCTCTTCTAAATCTTGCACCGAGTACGGTTTGAATTCGGATACTTCTCCGTCGACAGCGGTTGGTCTCCATTCAATTGGTACTTGCAAATCAAAGCTGTAGTACATGGATCGTTTCATGCAAGATCCATCTGATTTGGCGGTTGTTATTGTGAGTGGGTCATGAGTGTGATCCGTTAATACTGTATCATTTTGAGTTGTATTGTCAATCCTTAACCATTCAGAAGGAACACCAGCTTCCTCGTGGGCTTCTTTGATGATATTCTCATGCAGTGATAGATCCACAGGTTGTCCACCTGCCACGGTTGGATCCCAAAAGTTTGGATGGTGTGATTTATTCGGTGCACGTTTTGCTAGCCATACGCCTGTTGGTTTGTTGGTGTTATCTTGACATACATAACAATGTAAATGAACACCAATACTGTCTATTCCAAGAAATGGTGCCGTGCTTCTATTAACCAATGCGAGCTTCCGTTGATTGGTTTGTTCGGTGAGTGGAGTTACTGGATACATGTCAGAGTGTTTGCGTGATATAACCCCCACAGTAAGAAGTTGGTTTGTAACCTGGTCCAATAAAGCAGTTCGTTTCTCAAACAGTTGCGTCTCGTCGAGTACACTGATTTGCGATTCCGTGTCGATATTCATTCGCAATACATCTCTCGTCACACCGTCTTTATTTGTCAAGTTGTCATGTGTAAACACTGGGTCTCCTGCATCGTCTAGACATTGCAGCAGCGTTGGTTTGATAAATGACGTCTCTACATTTCCCACCGCAACCCATTGATCTGAAGAATCCAGCATGATAAAAGGTGTGTAAAGATGTGATAGATCCGCTGACCTGTCAAGTGCGTTTATTCTATCTAGAACACTCGGTGGTTGAACTGCAGCTCTGTGCGTTGAAGAATCTGACGTTGTACTCATCATGAAAATGTGTCGATTTCTAATCAATACTAAGCGACTTGATATGAACGCCTGCCGCAAGCCGAATCGATATCGATACATGTCATGTACACTGCGCTTGTCAATGCTTCTGATTAGCAATTAGATTGCCGCCGCCTGCCCGCGGCCTAAACCACCAAAGAGGTTAAGTTGATGCCCCGCAGGCGGCAGGTGGTTTACGGAACTTGGCACTTAATTCACCGAGATTGGCAGCAAAAAGGTATCTGTAGCCCGTTGATCACATAGGAACTCGTATATACAAATACAAAATACATGTGGAAGAGACATAAAGAGCTCGAAAAAGACAATCGCCTCTATCATCTCTCTAGAGAGAGAGAGAGGTATCGCCGAGAGGGATGCAGGAAAGGGTAAAAAGCAGCACAGAAAGCATAGTGGATTCGTTCTACACAAAGCATTTGATCAGTTAAAGAAGAACTGAAGTTCACAAGCAAAATATAGATACCGACAAGTTTGCAAAGTACGCACAAGTACCTCGAATCCCCAACAAAATGTCTCTTCGAGCTCTAGCCCCATCACGAAGAGACTTACCCCGCCGTCAATCATCAGGAGGCAAGTCTTCAGGTGGGCGTCAATCGTCCGGAGCCAATATGTCCATGGAACGGGCGTTGCGATCTATCACCAGTCCAAGAAAGGCAGCTGCTGGTCCAGTCGGTCCACAAAAGAGTACGATGAAGAAAGGAAGAAAGAGAGATGAGCGCGGTAACGAGGAGAATGTCAAGGGTAAGTTGGACAATGATACATCAATTGCTGTTTTTCTTTAGAGTTGATCACGTGTTGTTGTACCACAAACAGTGGCCATCCGCATCCGTCCTTTGGGATCCAACAGCAGCAACGAATCCAAAACACGTGCCTTCCACGCCAATCAAAACACAGTTTTCGAATCGGACAAACAGCATACATACGATCACGTCTTTGGCGAGGACGTGGCAACTCCTCAAGTCTACACTGATTTAGTGCAAGATATTGTCTCTTCGGTTACCAAGGATGCAATCAATGGGACGATTTTTACATATGGTCAAACTTCGTCCGGAAAGACGTTTACTATGCAAGGTGCAGGTGAGACAGACGGCATTATTCAGTATGCAGCCAACGATATCTTTGAGAGTATCAAGCAGGAAGATCATACAGAGAATGTGATCAAAATTTCGTATGTGGAGATTTACAATGAGGAATTGAGAGATCTGTTGACTGACAATAAGCGAAAGACCACTTCGCTTGTTATTAGAGAGGATAAGAAGGGCTCTATTACTGTGGAGAACTTGAAAGAGGTGGCAGTCCGGAGTCTTGATCAACTTATGGAGGTGTTCAGGGTAGGCGAGACAAATAAGTCAATCGGATCGACAAAGATGAATGACCGCTCGAGTCGATCTCATGCTATATTACGAATCACTATTGAGAAAAAGACTGCGGTTAATGTTGTGGAGGATGTGGGTGATGAGAAGGAGAACAACGAGTTGGCAAGTCCGAAGAATAATACTTGTGTAGTCAAGACGTCAAGCACACTGAATTTGGTGGATTTGGCTGGGAGTGAAAGTGTAAGGTTGACCGGTGCTACAGGGATGCAGAAGAAGGAGGGTGGGATGATCAATCAGAGGTGAGAATGACCTGAACTCTATGTTTATTTGATTTCTACTGCCAAGCTCAATCTGTTTTTGTAACGTGTGATACTTCAGTTTGTTGACATTGTCAAAGGTCTTGATGAGCCTCGGTCAAACGAATGTAGGACACGTCAATTACCGTGACTCCAATCTCACTCGTATTTTAAAGCCATCTCTATCCGGAAATGCACGAATGGCAGTTATATGCTGCATCTCTCCTTCTGACCATTATGTGGATGAGACCAGATCAACCCTTCAATTTGCTACTAGAGCCAAGCTGGTGAAAACTAATGCCACAGCCAATGAGGTTGTTGAAAATGACGCAGATGTGATTGCCAAATTGAGGTTGGATTTGGAGAGAGCAAGACTAGCTAATAAGGGTTTGGAGAATCAAGTTCGTGAGCTGCAACTTGGCGCTGATGGATCAGTCAACTCTTTGGATAGAAGTGACAGCAGTGCAGATTATAGCGTCCGTAAAGAATTGGACAATCTGAAAAGATTCCTGTTTGATGACAGTCTAAGAAGCGGTGGGGAAAAATTCTCTCTGCATTCAAAATCGTTTACAGACCAAGATATTGTATCGAGCATTAGGTCCGGCAGCGTTGAAAATGCCGTGAAAGACGATTCCTGCAGGCCCCACTCTGAGAGTGGAGATGAACTACTCCGTTTAGCCCTTGCAGACAAAGCCAAACAAGTAAAGGAGCTCCAAGATGAACTGGCTGGATCAAAAAAGAAGCAGCAGCACTCGCGATTCTCGTTGGCAGCTTATCAAGACATTGACCAGTATAAGTCTCAAAACGAGGAGCTGGAAGCTAAGCTTGCAAGCGCTAACAGCCTCATTTCGTCACTGGGTAAGCAGGTTGATGAGCTGTCAACACACAAAAATGATGCGTTGGACTGGATTGAGGAGCTTTTTGCCAAGTCGGAACAAAAGGATAAACAGATTGCTCAAGCCAATAGAGAAAGAGATGTGGCACTTGCAAGGTGCAAATCTCAGGTGAACGAAATCAAAAAGACAAAGCAACTATTAGAATTCACCATTGGAGAAAAGGAGGATGCCGAAGCTAGAATGAAGGCCATGAGATCCGAGGTCGAAGCGCTCAAGTACTGTGTTAACTGCAACAACTCGGTTGCAGAGGGTGCGGCCTTATTGAAGCCAGAAATTGTGAAGCCAGAAATTGTCAATCTTGATATTGTCGACGTGAAGTCTGAAAGGGATGAGCATAACAATGTAAGCCAAATGAAACGTGAGATCGAGTCTCTGAAGGAAGCTCTTACAATGTATGAAGAGGAAAAGAGGACGCTCGTTGAGCGTGTTGGAATCGCTGAGAGTGAGTTATCCACTGCTCAGATTGCATTGAAAGCCAAGACTGAAGAACTTGATGATATGACGTTTAGCTTTGAGAGTGTAAGAAAGGCCAAGACCAAAAGGCCTGATGAAGCGAACGAGATGCGACTGCTTGTTGAAAAGTTTGAGGCTGCGGAGAAGAAGCTATCTAATGCTCAAACTGCACTGGAAATCAAATCAAAAGCATTGGATGATGCTGTCCGCATGTATGAATGTGAGAAGAAGCGTATGGTTGAAGAGATTCAGTATCTGCGCAATCGAGCCAATGAGCATGAGGCAACTGCTTCCGAAAGCTCCGAATCTAGCCATGAACTACAGGCTCTGAACGAAGAAAACTCTGCTCTCAAGTCCGAAGTATCATTCTTGAAACGCCAGGTTGTGCTGAATAATCAAGGGTCTGACGAAATGCGCTTATTGCGAATGCAATTGAAGTCAGCCAAACAAACCATTGCAGAGTGCGACAGCGAGTTGAGACAAAAGAATGACGCAATAAAGCATGCTAGGACTGAATCCCATGAGCTTCGTGCTATGGTGGATCGATATGAAAAACGTGTTAAAGATGCTGAGAAGGCAAACGTTGCGCTAACAGTCCGAGACAAGGAACTTCGTGACTCAGTGTCGAGAGTAAGAGAACTCGTTGAAAGCCTGGCATCTGAGAATGCTTGTCTGAAAGAAAAGATTTCTGACTACAAGAGAAAACTCGCTGAACGTGACACCAGAGGCCGTGAGCTTGACCATCTCTTCAAATCCGCTATGAATGAACGAGATGCTGCAATGAATGAGGCCAAGCTGTCCAAGGCATCACTTCATCAGTTGAAAGAATCGACTGATAAGATGCAACGTCAGTTTGAAAAGCTGAACAAGGAAAAAAGTAGTGCTGACCTTGAAAGAGAAACGATGTGTTTGAGGCTCGATAAGATGGCAGGTATGTAATGCTTGTTGAACACGTAAAGTGCTTGTTGGATGATCATTTCACGTTCTAACCTATCGACAGCTGATTTTGAAGCGGACTACGAAACACTCCGACACAAACTAGATGACACTTTGAAGGAAAAGGCTGAACTAGAGCACCAGTTCATCATGTTGGAGGCTAGCAAAGCTAGTATTGAAGACAACGCAGATAGAATTCTGGAGCGAGACAATGCTCTGTCAGGACAGCACGACACGCTGGTAGCTGAGTTAAGAAAGGCTACGAAAGAGCTGGCACAGCGTCAAGATGAAATCAACCAGATGGCTCGGAGACTTGACTTCTTGAAGAATGAGACTGAGAGATTGGCGCATGACAATGCTGCCTTGAGAGAGTTCGCCAAGTTTACTGTGCAAGACAGAACACAACCAGAGCCTGGAATCAAAAAGAGGAAGATTTTTGACTTCATTGGAGAAGTCTAAAGGACTACGTTACATTATAAAGCAGTGTATTGGATGCACTGATACATGATTCGATGTTAGACGCTAGAGTTCAGTTGATAGTATTCATTATTATGTAAAGAAGAGCGTTAATTTCATCTGATGCGTCCCGCGTGTGAAAACTACATTGTTAGCCTCGACACATGCCCGTTATTCATTTTTGTTACCCTGGTTGCTGTTACATCATTGTCATGGCACTTTAACAGATCGTATGAATCGTTCAAAATTTGTAGACCTGGTTAGATATCTTCGTTAGCTGCTGGCATGTAGCCTGTCTCCTGATGTGCAGAACAAGATGCCATACCCTCATCCCATGTATTTAGCACACAAAACCACGTGTTATTGCACGATTCTAGCACATCACTGGATTTGAGATAGGTGGGTAATGCCCTCCATTTTCCGCAGTTAGGATTGGAGCATTTTATCCATTCGATTCTTGGAGCGGAGTCAACTCTCATGTTCTTGCCTGCTCGAGTTCTGCTTAGCTTTTTCTCGGCTTCGTTTATTGAATTCAGTCTGTTTACCCAATATTTGAAGTAAGGTCGGAGCTGTATAAAAACGAGAGATGTTGTCATACTTATTAGAAATGGTTTGGAGTAAAACTACATTTTCCAACAGATGACACATACCCTATTGTCACGATGAGATATTCTGCCCTGCTTATCAGGCTCATCTCCCTTCATCCTCCACTCTGGATTTCTTATCTCCTCTACGCCGCCTCCATCCCATTCTACGTGAACAGTATAATCTAAGAAAGACTTTTTCTTTGACCCTTTGTTAGATGTCTTGAAGTCTTGATCATGTCTAACAACTTCAATTACCACTCCTGAGTACCATCCTTCGGGGTATGGTGGATCTGGTGGGCATTTGATTGCCACTTCATCCCCAACCTGGAGGAAAAGGCAAGAGAGCACGATAGTTTTTGTCAGCAAAGTTGACATCAAAGGACACAAGCACCGAAAACAAAGAACAAACATACCTCGGGCATCATATCAACATAACCCTTCAGAGAATCATCAATACTTTCTTCATCAGAATCATCATCATTTGACTTGCGTCTGCTGTTAGGTTTGTCACCTTTTCTCTTCTTACTGACAGGTGACAAAGCAACACCGTTGTTGTTCTTTTGTTTGGGCTTCTTGGCCTTGGTTTGGTCGGTACTGGAATTGGACTTCTTAGAAGCCTTTCTCTTGGCCCGGTCTTTATCAGATGCCGGGTCGTCAGATGTGACTTTTCGAGAGGAAGTTTGCTTTTCACTATCCATGATCGCTTGTCAGTTGATAGTTGATGTCGTGAGAAGGCGTGGAGCCTTGGTGAGATAACCGCGGTGCCCTCTTATGCCACAGATGGCTACCAAGAAGCGTGATGTGATTCCTGAGACGTTTATAGCCGATTCTATTGTCTTCGATGGAGATCAAACGTCGAGGAATGCAAACAAAGCGTTCAGTTGAAGTTGTCAAGAATCTCGCAGGCACAACCGATGGCGCAAGCCACAGAAGTTCCTTACCTGCTGCCGCTGAGACGAGATACGGGATCCAGCCGATAACGAGGTCAATGCGGATAGCTTCCGGTCCAAATGAAGGGGCTCGGTAGCGGAAATGATGTTGATATTCAGCGTTTGTGTTTCATTGGGGTGATGATGTCTCCGTGCTTTTTCTTCTTGCCTTCTTTCGCTCTGTACTCTGTTCTAAAGTACTTACGATTAAGTAGTTACTAAGTACCTACGCACAATATAAGGAGTAGATAGGATACAACAATGACAAAGCATGATCAACAAAAGAAGTTGGCCTCCTGCTCCACTTCCCTAAGGGACATGCACACATGGTTATGGCATGTGAAAGTAGCTATCGTGTTTTTATTTTTCATATAATAGTTGTAACAGTAATACAATCCAAAATGATGGCCGTGTTCTGTACAAGACCTACAGAGTATGTACCCAGACAGGCAACGATATTAATCATCAATGCCTCCTGTTCTTTCAAGCAATACTGAAGCAAAACCCTAATTGCTCCCAAATTAAGCGAAAAGTATTCCCTCAAGGTTGATAAATGTCCCGTTCAAGCTTGTAACTTCTTGCTAATGTGACTCTTTAAGCTGTTGGAGGTCACATGAATAAACTTCTGTGGCATCTTAGAGATGGTTGGAGCCATCATCCGAAGATATAGATACAGGCCCACCCATAAGTGGAACTTGCAATGAGTCCAATAGAGCATCTGCCTCATTGGCCGCATGAGCTGCTGCCAACGCCGCTTCCGCTACATCATCTTCGGTGTAGTGGGTCACAACGGAATGCCCCATGCACTCCAGCTGATGAACAATCGATCCAGTGTCAAAAGTAATGTCAACAGAAATGAGTTTGTTGGAAGCGGGGCTAAATAGCGCACGCATCGAGCCCTTGAAAATAACCTCTTTTGTTAGCCCCCTGTTGACAATGCCGGCAGTTGCGGCTCCAAACTCCATGAATGTGTTGTTGCTATCCATGAAGAATTTCTTCCTGTCGCATTTGTAGACAATTTGAACAGGAGAGGCATCGGCACCCTCAGCATTACCAATGGTCTGAAGAAAGTTACATAGATGCTGCGAGTCTTCCATAACAGGACCAGCACCGCGAATCAACTGCTCAAAATTGGCCCTCGACATGGCATCACCATCTTCCACGGGGGCATCACTCTCCACCATCTTACGATATCCAGTCTTGGGCAAAGTCAATGTAAACCCATCCTCCAAAATGGCAACCCACCTGGCAGAATTCAATTCGTTCCTGCCGCGCAACTTCAAAAACTCCTCCATGACACGGAATCGAACCTCTCGTTGCTCACGCTCCCTTTGGGCAGAGTGCATCTTCTCCACGTCAGCAGCATCACGCTGCGATACAATCTCGGTGAGAGTACGTTTCAACTCTTCAACATACGCCTTTTTGCGAAGACGTGTATTGCGGGCGTGTTCTCGATTACGATCGCGATTTTGCTTGGCACGTTCTTCTTGGGTGAGGGCAGCTCTGCGGGCGTTGCGTGCGGCCTTGTCGACTTCGCTGGATGGGACTGGGGTGGGGATGGGGTTGGAGCAGGCGGTGATCCAGCTTTGGGAGGTAAGGGATAGGACGTGGGAGGTGCTCGTGTCTACTGGCTTTTCGGTTGGTTTGGGTCCGGCCAATCCATTTCCCTTGATTGAAGTACCAGTGGAGGCACTTTGGATCAAGCTGGAGACTGCTGCAGATGCAACAGTCTTGAAATCCGCCTCAGAAAGGGCACGCTTGACACAAGAAGAAGAGACCTGCATCGGTTTAGGCTGAGTCTTGTTATGAAGAGCAGCTTGGGCTACAATTCCTCCAGCCTTGGTCATAGAGGGAGGAGGTGGAGCTCTACGAACTGCAGTCGCATACGTGGCTCCGGGCCTTGGTACAACTTGATGAGTTACCCCTCCCGCACCTGGGGCCGGGACCTTGGCTGTTGTAACGGCAACAGTACGAGGTGGAGGGACCGAGATGGAAGAGGGCAATTTGCCAGGAATGGAGCCAGGTTGCTTGGGAGGAGCAGCAGAAGTTGCCGGAGCTGGCTTCGTAGAAGCAGGGGCCGGCGGCACGACGGAGGCAGCTGCAGATGCAGATGCACGTGTAGTAACCATGGCCGGAGGCTTGGCAACGGCAACCTCTGCATGTCCAGCCTTGGCCTTCTTGGCCGCAGGAACTGCTCCCCTATCATTCGTAACAGTGCGTTTCACAGTGGCAACCTTTTGAACTGGTGCAGCCGCGGGCACAGACTGACTAATACTAGGAACCTCCGCGGGAACTGAAGCAGTAAGAGCGTCCTCCGCCACGGGGGCACTTGAAACATTGGCCGGGATAAACTCGGCTGAACTCCCAAACAAATCTCCATCCATGGCCGCCGCATTCATAGCCACGAGCATGCCGTTGCTCACCTCGTCTTCGTGGGAGGTTATATCCTGCCCGAGGTCATCGTTGGAAGGGGTGTACATGTCCATCAGGTCGTCGCCGAAGAAATCATTTGCAAATAAATCGTTGGAGGAGGGGAGATCGTCCCATTCGGATGTTATTGGAGTTGCCATGGCTGTGAAATGTTGTGATATTGGTACCTTGAGCAAGGTGAGTGAATTATGTGATGTTTAGCTTGAGCTGTTGCCAGAGCTCTCAATTGCTGTTTTTGCGTGGTGATTGGTTGATTCTATCGATGGTTGAATCTTCGCGATGAGAATCGTTTTTTGGAGCTGTCTTTGAAGTGGAGTGATAGTTGAGGCACGCGCTCGCGTTTCTCCGTGTATTTGCACGGAGGTTGAGAGTGCTGTATGATGGCATGCAATGGGATCGATAGCGAAGCTACCGTTAGTTATAGTTGTGTATTCAGAGCGAGGGTATTTGGAGCGCGTTGACTTCACAATTATCACATACCTCGGGATCGAGAGCGAGCTGCCAACCAGTTCACAATCACAAATGAGCCCTCCACCGCAATTGAAGCAATACCTTGTGTGGAGAGACTGATGAAACGGCAGTTAAAATCGGCTGGCCCGTCTCAAGACATGAACATTATGTTGATTCGAATGAAGAGCAGTGTAATGAAGCGGTACGATACAGGAAATAATGTCGTGGTTTATTTGTTGGTGCTGGTGATTTTATAAAGGTGCATCGCCACGTTCCCTTTCTTTTCTCTCTGGCGTGTTGGTTGGTGCGATAAAAAGGAAGGTGTTCGTGCAGAGTGGTCTAATAACAATTCCTTATCCTTGGGGACGTTCTCGTACGTACGCTCCTGCACAGTTGGTGTCTTTAACAAACTTAATGGGGGAGTATAATAATGATTCCTATGTATTTTATTCACAGCGATAGTGGAGATAGTCATCGGAGTTTGAAGGAGCATCTGTTCTTTTTGGTCCAACCATATGATGTGACACCCAAACGAATGCTTTATTCTTTCACGGACTATTTTTGTTTAACACTCTTGTGCTCTCATTCAAGCTCCTCTTCCAGAAGTGGAAGGCTGCCAGGTGTTTTGGCGTCGGTCAATCGTTGAACTGTGGTCAACCAAGAGAGATAGACGGTACAGACGGTACGTACTTTCCCCTAACAAAATTAATTCCGCCAACCTCCGTTCTCAACTTTTTTTGCTCCGCGTGCACAACAAGGTGCAACCATGGTAAAACGCCCTCGACGCAACGGCCAATATCTCACCAACCACCCAACTAATTGGCTTTGTTCAACTTACAGATCGCTTGTATAGTCGAAATCACGCACCTGGATGACCACGGTTTGTGTTAAGCTAACATATCTGCTTCGGCCTGCACCAAACAACACAACGGTGCATGTTTTGGTACTCAGCGGCGAAAACATCAGCGGCCAAAGCCGATTCGTTAGCCCCAGACAAACTGTGGTCATCCACATGTGTGATTTTGGCTATACAAGCGATCTCTAACTTGAATTGCTGCTACTCACATTGTATCGGCCGAGTTATTGGCCTTCGCGTCGAGGGCATTTTATGCAATCTTGCCATGCTTGCCATGTGTAGTACTAAAAGAACAACAGTAGGGCCCCCACTGCTGAAATAATGCTTTGGCCGACTGTGATATTACCCAATTAGGCCCTGGACATCATTCGTTTGATCAACACGGCCATATATCATGAGCGGCACTGCTGTCGACAAATGGAGGTTTGTTAGCAAACGCCGTGCTTTCATGCTTCAAGTTGAAGTCTGTAGATAAGTAGTACTGAACGGAGGTTAAGAAGTTTTACCTTCACTCTTGCGTCAGGTACTTTTTTGCGGGACGCACCAACAGCTCCATCAGGCGTAGTCTGACTCCCGCAAATCTCCAGCAGCGGGTTGATTATTGCATGTGTCACGTCGAACCTGATGGGAGGTTC